>APFE030665177.1:233067-265631 GCA_000404065.3 Pinus taeda
TTCATGGGATTACTCACTCAATCTATTAGGACTTGGAATGACATGAAACAAACATTTTTGGATAGATACCTGGACTATTGTATGCCCACCAATCATAAGGATGAGGTATTCAAAATGGTACAAAAAGAAGATGAAAATTTGGAGGATTTACTTGAAAGATTTCAATACAACCTCAAAAGAGAAAAAATGAGTAACCAAGATGAAGAAACCTTGAAAGCCCTTCTATTAAAAGCCATTAGAGATGAATGGATAGATATTTTGAATATGATGGGGAAAGGAGATATATCTCAACTTCCACTTCATGATATAGCAGAGCTATGTGTCCATCTCTCAAGGGGAAAATCTAAAACTGGAAAAGAGCCTAGATATCCTTCTCTCATTAAAGCAAATAAATCTGCAACTGGATTAGTGAGTAGGACTGAGATTGGCAACATGCTTGATGAGTTCAAAACAGATATTTTAGGGAGTCTTAGTGAGCAACTAGACACTCTTAAGATACAAAACAAGTAGAAAGCAAAAACTGAAGCTTTGGCCATTTTTTGTCCAAAGTGTAGGAAGAAACATGCTCTAAGGGAATGCTTGTTGGATCCAAAAGTTGTAGAAACATGCACGATTTTCTCATAAAGCCATGAAACCAAGGATTGTCCTTCAATTCATGGGCTCAAAGCTATCTTTCAAGAAGACCCAAATTCAATTGAGTCTCTCTGTTTTATTTCAAGGAGACATTGGCAAGGGCAACAAAATCAAGGGTTTAATAACCCCACGAACTTTCAACCCCCACCAAGTTGGAATCCTTGGCAACAACTTTAGTCCCAACCTCAAAATCCATTTCAATCATGGGTACAAGGTATGCAAAAATCCTTATGGGAGATTTGCTCAATTTTATCAATATTGTTACACAGTAAAATGTCACTGTCACCTTGTCAGTCTCCCTAGTATTTCATAAAATTACATCCACCATGCTCATGCTCTCTGAAATGGCTAAAAACCCTCTTTGCCTAAGTTTATTGGATCATCGCGACTGTTCCTAAAATAACCGCGTTGACTGGCGGATGATAGTCTAACTGGTGCGCTGCCAGCACAGAAGCACACGTGTTTTCCGCGCTGCTCGAATTTCACAAACAGCGTGCCCTCCGCTTGCATCAGTTCGCGCTGACCGGACCTCTCCTGTAATTGAGTTGCGATGTCAGCGCGCTAGCCCAGTTTTGCACCTGCACTGATCCTGTTTAGGCGAGTTTGTTCTAACAGCCAGCCTTCCAGATGACTCTAGACTTGGCTGTTAGCTTTGTAAAGGTCGCCATCCTCTCTGAGGCATGTCTGTTCGCCTGGTCACCCACTTTTCTTGGGGGAAAGCTCATCCTTTCACTATTCATGGAGACTCCTTCTCCTTTATAAGCCTCCACCATTGCCATGAGCAGCTAGTTTGGAACATATAGACTTTGACATAGAGGAATTCTTAGTGCATTAGTGCTGCTCTTTGTAGGCATTTGGTGTGTTGTGTGAGGATTGCTTAGAGCTTGAGGAAGGTCATGAGTTTGTTGCCTTGTATCTGAGAGAGAGACCTCTTTGACTTGGGAGATCTACTTCAAAGGTGAATGCTTATGAGACATGTTGGCTGGACCCTCTAGAGAAGGACTCAACGTCAGGACTTTGGTTGTACCTTACTCTATTTCTGATTAATAAAGATAGATGACTACTGTTATGGTTCCATTCCCATTTGTCTTATGAATGATTAATGTGAATTACATCTTTCTTGACTGATGTATAGTTGTTTTTAGTAGATTTTACGCTTGTGTTTGTTCTCTCTTTTCTTGTGCAGGTGTCTGCCCGCAAAGATAGTGGAGGATTGTGATCGGCTGGAGCGAAGGAGCAAGACGACCATCCCTTCGTCAAACATAGCGTTGGAATCCAAGTAGGTGTTCTTTACCCACTTGTTAATTACAACTAGGAACTTGCAGAGTAGCATTGACTGATTGTTGCTAGACCCCTTTTGGGCTAGTAGGGATCGTCTCTATCCGTAGAGGGGATTTACCTCTCCAATAAGTGGAACAAAGGATAGCCGGTGGACAAAGAGCATTATGAGCCTTATGTCAAGGCTGTCTATCAGAAACAAATCAGTAGGGTCTTCCCTTTTAGATACCTGTAGGACACATATGCTCCACTCATGAAGCTCATAATCAAATACTTCAGCTGTGAAGGAAGATTTTCTCGCTTATACACTTATCATGTCAGATTATTGATGCATTTCACTAGAGTGAGGATGATGAACCTCTCCTATTTCATGCGCCAGAATATTGAGAAAATGACCACATTGGTGCCTAGGAAACCTCCTCATCAATAGTACAACAACATTTATCATTTTTCATTGACCAAGATTGTGGTTTTGCATCAGTTGAGTTTGTTGAATGTTTCATGGGATGATTTCATTTCACATGAGGTTTTCACAAGTCCTCAAGTAACCCCATCAGTTTTTCATGAGGTAGGAAGGCCTCCACATTAGCAAGAAGTGCATGAGACTCAAACTACTAGTGTGCCAGTATTTTTCACTTACCAAAAGGGCACTAGGAAATTATTTGTAGCTGCCAAATGAGTACTATCTCCACCTGTGGTGGAAGGGGTCTCGTTTCCTTCATCACATCATATGAAAATGTTATCTTCACCCAGGGTGAAAGGGGCTTTTCCTTCTTCTTCAGCAAAGTAGGACAGAGGGAAAAAACTAGTGCATGATGAGGGGCCTTCTGAAGGTCAGGAGAAATATTTCATTTTGATCCAGGATGAGGACACTCATTTGGGCTACCAAAGCTCAAAACTCAAGGAAATCATCAAAGAGCAAGAAGCTGAAATTCATGACTTGTCTCTTAACCTTGAAAGAGCTAAGTGGATCATAAAATACCTTGAGCAAACGAACAAGTAGTTGGAAGACCAACAAAAAATCATGGAGATGCAAAACATAAGAGAAAATAGACAAGCAGCCAAAAGGAGGATAGACAAGTTGACACCGCTAGAGCAAGAGGTTGATGCTGACTGGAAATCATGGCTTGAGAAGGCAAACATGCACTTGGAGAAGCTTCTTGAGAAAGAAAATAAGGATAAAACGATGTTGAGGCACATGGCTTTTCATTATTTGCCAAGAAACAAAATTTGCAAAGTGAGAATAAGGACCTTAAAGGCCAAGTTGAGTAAAACTTTGAGGAGGAAGAAAGAGCAAGATAAGCTCAAGATCTTGGCTGAAGCTTCCTTAGCCCAACATAGTACTTGATGCAGGTCATTCATCCCAAATTTCAAGAAATTTGACACACTATTTGTCAATTTTGAATTTTTGAAGGAAAAAACAGGTTTTTATGCCTGGTGCGTAGCAACACCCGGCGCTCGCTTTTTCTAGATACCTCCTCTGGAGGAAAACTCTACATGTTTGGATTTTTCATGAAAAACTATGAATACTCATAAATTACTAGAAATGTTTGTCAAGTTTTGAGCTTCCAAAAGGGTAAAAAACACCTCAAAAATGCCCTTTCTGCACATTTTTTGCCACACAGGAAGAAGTGTTGGGAGAAGTCACTTTTGGAGGGGACAATGCATACCAAATTAAGAAATTCCACCTGTTCTCCAAAGTAGACTGATACACCTTTTGAACAAGCCCACTTGGAGCAAATTTGGTACATGGGAAGGCCTCCAAAATCAACTGCAACATGACGCTACACACAGGGAAAGTGGCGCAGTGCACAAGATGGAAAATTGCTATATTTGCCAAAACACCTTGTTTTTCGCCTAGTTTTTTCTTAGTTTGACTTTTTTCTCTCTCTTGGTCAAACTCATCATGTAATTTGATGGAAATGGATGGGCTTTGATGTAAAATGTTGAAAATTCACTCATGGAGGTAGATACATCACGTTTAAGTAGTTTTCAACTAAATGAATCAGTTTCCTAGGTTTTAGAGGTTAGCTGTTCCACTGCCTACTTTTCAGTTCTTAGTTTAGATCTTGTTGAAACAGCTCCTAAACTCATGAATTCGACCCCTAAAGCCTAGCATGAGTATTTTTTTTCCTATATCTAGTACTTTTTCAGTCATTTGTAAAGGTTGGACTCTTGTGAATGCTTTGAGCATTATTGTACATTCATCTCTGCAGTTTGGCAAGGAAATAGACCAGGGTTTGCAGCATTTTGTGGGATTCTTGTGGCAAGGTGATTTAGTATTATTTCTCCTTCTATAATTCAATTTATCATGTGTTTATGTGTGCCATTATCTCTCTATTTTCTGCTTAACTAAACGAATCAAGTATAAAGGTGGAATTCATTGATGTTGCAGTGCTCTACTTTAGGGTTTGTTTAGTCTTATATGTTTTATACTGTTTGAAGAGGATCCATGAAAATTTCATGCCCTATTGAGCTCCTCACTGGTCTTAAATCTCTCCATTTCACTTAATTCGAGATACTAAAGCATTTACCTACCTCGCCCCACAAAAACCTCTACAAGGCTGAGTCCATTCCCTAGACCCAAAACTGCCTTTCACTTTTGATCCAAGAAACCAACATAAAATTCAACCAAACTCCTCTTAGCATATACCTAGCCTAAAATTAGTCTTTACATCAATTATCTCGAGCCTCATTTGCTATATTTTCCTGATATTGACAAGGAGAGAGCCCTCTCCCGATCTATTAGGGATAGCTACCAGCTTAAGCATCGTTTGACGTTACCCTAAACCTGCCTTTCTCAGCTTGAGGTAGATTTAGGCCCTAACATAGTGGCAACCATACCGGGGAAGAAAAATTTGTTTATTCATTAATGTTCTTTGCTTTATAAACTACAGATGGAGCCTGAAGTTAGCCAAGTAGCCTCCAAACTACTGTTGCTTTGCGAGTACATAAGTAGATGAATGCTGCTTTAGTCAATCTTCGGTTTAGTTTATGAACTGAACATCTGACTTGCAAATTGCCCCAGTACATGTCAAGTTATATTGGATTGTTGATGGTTGACAACGATCAGATGCCGAAAGGCTAAAATCATTCACTTAGCAATTCCAAATCAGTTTCAAGATCATATCCAGGGACTCCACTGGAGGATGAACCTGACCAACAGAAACATGAAAGGGCAATATGGAAAGATCAGGTATTTAAGTTAGAATTTCATCCAAGACATTATGTTCTTTGTTATAAATTATTTCTTCTCTTTTCTCGAGAATTTCAAGAAGGCTTTGCAAATTATATTGTATTTGAGAAAAGATTCTCAGCCTGCATTTGATTCCTTCCCTTTGAAGATTGTGAATACCAAGGATTTGCATGCCTTTGAGCTTGATCAAGACCCTTTTTATGAAGCTTGTGATGACAGACTTCAAACTGATGAGCCTTAAGAGACCAAGACTGATTCTACACCTTCTACACATAACCCTATACCTTGTAAAATTCCAGATCGATACAAGCCTATAATTTTACCTCCTATATCCCATGCTTTCCCTAAAATTCATGACCTATATCTACCAAGATTTGATGGTGAATGTGACAACATCACTGCTGAGAGACACGTACTAAATTTTGTGTCTTTTCTTGACCTTTTTTAAGTTGATGAAGAAGATGTTAGTATTAGGATTTTTTCTCTTTCTTTGCAAGGCAAAGTCAAGAGTCGGTTCAAAACCCTGCCTGATGCGAGCATCTCAGATTTCCAGCAGTTCGTCAAAGTTTTCCTCAACAGGTGGGTGGTCAGATAGAACCCTTTCTTGATTATAGAAGAGAATAACTAGTTGAAAAGACAACCAGGGGAGACAGTACAATGGTTTTCTGATAGATTTAATCAAGTATACTTTTCAATGTCTGTTAATATAAGACCTCCTCCTAGATTCGCTCTCTTACACTACCCAGGTGCCTTTGATCCGGAAATGGAGTTTCAACAGAGGGAAAGGAACCTTGCAACACTTGAAGATATGCATAATAGTGCAATAGATGTAGAGGCTAATTTGTTGATCCGAAGGGAAAAGTTGAAGGGAGAAGAAAGGAAGAACATAGATACAGAGGAATCGACATCTTTAGAGGTAAAGCTCGACATTTTGGCAAGTGCAGTGGAAGAGATGATGCAAAGGATCACCACGAGGAATGAGTATAGTGTTCAAGCCCATCGCATGCTGATTGAAGAAGAACAAGTTGCTGATCCAAAACATCTTCTTTCTTATCCCAGTTGTCATAGATCTGATAATGATTATTTTGTAAATCATCTTGGAGAAGAGAGATCTGTTGATATGACATGTATGCTTGATGATGTATTTTATACTAATGGTTTGTGTCAGCTTGATCAGTATGATGATGATTATGTTCTCCAAACAGAAGCTAATCTTGTAGACAAACCAGCAGCTAGTATGTGGGAGGAAGAAGTTCACTTTCAACAACTCTAATATAGTGATTAGTTGTTGCATATCAGCTATGGAAGTGAGGAGGAAAGTGTAGCAAATTTTGAAGTAAGTGAAGGATCTTTTCCTTTTTGTTTTGCTTCGTTTCAATTCATCAGAGACCACTTTCATGCAACTAAAGATCAACTGTCAACAAGTCTTGATTTGGACCATCTTGAGGGCAATGAGAACCTTGTTCAAGATTTTTTATATCTAGAGTTGCTGCCCCAAAATGCCTTTGATTGTCAAATTGCAAATGATGACATGGAAGCTGGACCATATGATCAAATGATGCAAGATGATTCCATACCTTTCTGTTTTGAATCATTTCAGTTTTTGAAGGAAAATTCGCATAGTATATCTTCAAATGAGCAGCCTGTAGGAAACCATGTAATCTCATCGGAACCAATAGAAAATGAGTTGCAGCAGTCTTTTCAAGTTTTTCATGATCCAATAGCTAATGTTTTGCATGAGGTTTGCAGTCAAAATCCTTCTCCATTAGCTACCTATGAGATTGAAATGTGTACTGATACAAACTTGATTTGGCAGCTAGTTTCTTTGTCATTTTCAGCAGGAGTCTTGTCACAAAGCTCAGATGAAAGTTTGCATTCATGGTACGAGGAGAAGAAAAGTAATCTGTTGGATGAGCTAAGTCCCAGTGTGCATGAAGTTCAAGATCCTTATACAGTGTTTTTGGAGTCAAATAGAGAATCCATATTATTCAATGGATATGTTTACAAGTTTTAATGGGATTTGCTTTTTAGTAGTTCTCTCTTGTTGTTCAAAATCAAGCACTTGCAGAGAATTCAAACAAAAGCCAGAATGCTTACCTGGTTGCATTGGTTATTTCACTTCACTTGATCAAGTGATGAATGGAACAACTAGAGTAGGTTTTATTGAATAAGATCCATTTTGAACATATTTTCCATATTGTCAGTTTTGTTTTAGTATTGAGTTAGTTTGTGTCATCAATTCGTTAGTTTTCGGTCATGCATTTCAGTTTTAGTTTTTGATTCCATGCCCAATGGATAAGGCACTGGTATGCTCTCCTAAAGATCTATGGTTCTTGGCACCTCCAAGGAGCTACCATCCCCATTGGAGCCAATGTTAGTGTCAATCTTTGTAGCCTTCCTCCAGTGATCAAATATGCTCTTACAAGGTTGTCTCAGAGTGCTAAAGTCAAATTTTGTCATTTCAGTGAGTTTTCAAGTAAAATTTGGTCACTAGGTATTAGGTCTAGAGTTTGTTTGCACTCCTTTCAAAATTGTCCAAAGGTCAGTCCATGTGACCATTCAGCTAATTTTTCCATCATTCAGAGCATTTTCATCATCATGTCAAGTTCCAATGGGTCATTTTACACCTTGTTCTTGCTTCAGTTGTACTTGGGTAAGGTTCAGTTCCCTCTCCTAGGGTTTTGAAGGTAATTTCTCTTTGATGGTCAAATCATCAGCAAAACTTGTATCCTAATGTTCATACACCTTCCCCTATCCTTAATGTACCTTATTAAATACTTCCCACCATTGATATCCCTCAAATTCCGCATTTTCACATAAACCCTAGTTTCTTGCTACAATTTGACAATTTTCTAAGCTAGGCTTGTGTTTTGCCCTTTTGGACCCCTTCTCATCACTCAATATTTGAAATTCCACTTTCCCTTGTTTCCTAACATCCCCCCTACTTACCAAAAATTTCTCAAGAATTTAGAAGCCCCTTATCCCCTTCATTTCACTTCATTTCGACAAATCCCATGTTCCACACATCGGGATAGGTTTTACTCCAACGAAATTTTTGAGCAAGAAAATATGAATTTGGGAAAAATAGAGAGGTTTTGTCCACAATAGGCCAAGGAATAAAATCCTCCTTCACTTTTTACACACGTGTCATGGTTTTAGAGAAATGTCAAAAATACAATTTCCTTAGGAGAATTGATGCACCTCTGCAGTGACCTTGGGAAAATCAAGATTTATCCTTGTCTGGTTGGCAAAATAACTTGCTTGATAACTTAATAATAACTAGACAAAAATAGCTTTCCAATGAGATATCATGAGCTCAATTTGGGGTTTAGTAAGACCTTCAAACGTTGACTGCAACAACACTCTGCCTTTAGGCAGCCTCATTTTGCACATTTTGACCAGTCTTAGGAGATTTGACTTTTGGTAGGGAAAATGAACTCAAAATTAAAAATTAAAGTTTTTTTGAAATGTAGACTCAATAATATTTCCGATTATCTATTCCAAGCCCAATTTGGACACCGATAAGGTCTCCAAAATTGGTCTGCAAAAAGGAACTATGCACATATTCCTTGGTGCAGCGCACCTGGGTAGTGGCGCGGCGCACCTGGGTACTGGCATGGCGCACCTGCCTGCATAGCCCAAATTTCACTCAAATCATATTGAAAATCTCCCACATCTCTCAAACTTTATTCCACAAGTAAGTGAAGCATTCTACTTTTCCATTTCAAAATATTTACTCATCCTTCATGGTGTCTTAAAAGGTGAAAAAACAAACCCTACTTGCTGCACAGTTACACTATAAAAATTGCCTAGGGTTTGCAAAATTGCCATTTTTTCTCTCTTATTCCCCTATATCATTTTCACATCCCCTTCACTAAATTTCCCTTATTTCATTTCCCTTTCCCTCTCTCATTTTCACTCATCCTACCCCCTATCCCCAAAACCCTAAAACCTTATCAAATTCCCACTATTCCCAAACCCCAATTGGCATCCCCAAACCCTATCACTCCCTAAAAACCACTATATATAGCATCAAAATCCCTCATTCACTATCCCCCTCATCACTCCCATTCATCAAATATCAAAAACCTATTCTTAATACAAAATCTCTTCATACTCATCATTGAAAACCAAACAGTGGCAAATATGGAAACAGATTCACCTTATGAAAGAGATTAGGAAACAGTGAGTGATTTCTCCCAAGATATTCATGCACCAAGAAAACCACACAAGTGAGGAAAATACATCCAAGAGGAGCCCACTACACTTACAGAGCTATTGGTTTGTCCTCTTGCAATAGCATGTTTCAAACATCAGTCTTGCTATCAGTTTTGTGAGATGGTGGAAAGAGTCAAATACCACCATGAGCTTGCTAGACTTTTTTTCCTTCATCTTCACAATGGCTAAGTCAACTTGGCAGGTGTTACATTCACTTTGACACCTGAAACTATAGTTGAAGAAACATGTATGCCGAATGTGGGTGAACATTGGAACAAAGGACATCCAGTGGACAAAAAGAATTATGAGCCTTATATCAAGGTTGGCTATCAGAAACAAATCAGTAGGGTCTTCCCTTTCAGATACCTACAAGACACATATGCTCCACTCATGAAGCTCATAATCAAATACTTCAGCTGTGAAGGAAAATTTTCTCACTTATACACTTATCATGTCAGATTATTGATGCATTCACTAGAGTGAGGATGATGAACCTCTCATATTTCATGTGCCGGAATATTGAGAAAATGACCACATTGCTGCAAAGGAAACCTCCTCATCAATAGTACAACAACGTTTATCATTTTTCACCGATCAAGATTGTGGTTTTGCATCAACTGAGTTTGTTGAATGTTTCATGGGATGATTTCATTTCACATGAGGTTTTCACAAGTCCTCAAGTGACCCCATCAGTTTTTCATGAGGCAGGAGGGCCTTCACATAAGCAAGAAGTGCATGAGACTCAAACTACTAGTGTGCCAGTATTTGTCACTTACCAAAAGGGCACAAGGAGATTATTTGCAGCTGCCAAACGAGTACTATCTCCACCCAGGGTGGATGCGGTCTTGTTTCCTTCATCAGATCATAGGCAAATGTTATCTTCAACCGGGGTGAAAGGGGCTTTGCCTTCTTCTTCAGCAAAGCAGGACGGAGGGAAACAACCATTACATGATGAGGGCCTTCTGAAGTTCAGGAGAAAGATTTCATTTTGATCCAGGATGAGGACACTAATTTGGGCTCCCAAAGCTCAAAACTCAAGGAAATCATCAAAGAGAAAGAAGTTGGCATTCATGACTTATCTCTTAACCTTGAAAGAGCTAAGTGGATCATAAAATACCTTGAGCAAAGGAACAAGTAGTTGGAAGACCAGCAGACAATCATGGAGTTGCAAAACATAAGAGAAAATAGACAAGTAGCCAAGAGGAGGAAAGTCAAGCTGACACCACTTGAGAAAGAGGTTAATGCTGACCATGAACCATGGCTTGAGAAGGAAAACATGCACTTGGAGAAGCTACTTGATAAATTAAATAAGGAGAAAAAGATGTTGAGGTACATGGCTTTTCATTATTTGGCAAGAAACAAAATTTTCAAAGTGAGGATAAGGACCATAAAGGCCAAGTTGAGGAAAACTTTGAGGAGGAAGAAAGAGCAAGATAATCTCAAGATCTTGGCTGAAGCTTGCTTGGCCCAACATAGTACTTGATGCAGGTCACGCATCCCAAATTTCAAGAAATTTGGCAACCATTTGTCAATTTGGAATTTTTAAAGGAAAAAACAGGTTTTTCTGCCTGGTGCGTAGTGCCACCTGGTGCTCGCTTTTGCTAGGGACCTCCTCGGAGCAAAACTCTACATTTTTGGATTCCTCATGAAACATTGTGAATACCTAGAAAGTTTTGTCAAGTTTTGAGCTACCAAAAGGGTAAAAAACACCTCAAAAATGCCCTTTCTGCCCCTTTTTGGCCACACAGGAAGAAGTGTTGGGAGAACTCACTTTTGGAGGGGAAAATGGACACCAAATTAAGCAATTCCACCTGTTCTGGAAATTTGACAGATAGACCTTTTCAACAAGCCCACTTGGAGAAAATTTGGTGGATGGGAAGGCCTTCAAAATCAACTGCAAAAAGGTGTTATGCACAGGGAAAGCACCGCGGCGCACAGAATGGAAAATTGCTATTTTTGCCTAGTTTTTTCTTAGTTTGAATTTTTTCCTTCTCATGGTCAAAATCATGATGTAATTTGACGTAAATGGATGGAATTTGATGTAAAATGTTGAAAATTCACTCATGGAGGTAGATACATCATGTTTAGATGGTTTTCAACTCAATGAATCAGCCTCCTAGGTTTTAGAGGTAAGCTGTTCCACTGCCTACTTTTTAGTTCTTAGTTTAGATCTTGTTGAAATAGCTCCTAAACTCATGAATTCAATCCCTAAAGCCTAGCATGAGTTTTTTGTTGCCTATATCTAGTACTTTTTCAGTCATTTGTAAAGGCTACACTCTTGTGAATGCTTTGAGCATTATTGTACATTCATCTCTGCAGTTTGGCAAGGAGATAGACCAAGGTTTGCAACATATAGTGGGATTCTTGTGGCGAGGTGATTTAGTCTTGTTTCTCCTTCTGTAATTCAAGTTATCATGTTTTTATGTGTGTCATTATCTCTCTCTTTTAGCTTAACTAAATGAATCAAGTATAAAGGTGGAATTCATTGATGTTGCAGTGTCTACCTTAGGGTTTGTTTAGTCTTATAAGTTTTCTACTATTTGAAGAGGATCCCTGAAACTTTCATGCCCTCTTTAGCTCCTAACCAGTCTTAAATCTCTCCATTTCACTTAATTCAAGATACTAAATCATTTTCCTACCTCGCCCCACAGAAATCTCTGCAAGACTGAGTCCATTCCCTAAACCCAAAACTGCCTTTCACTTTTGATCCAGCAAACCAACATAAAATTCAATCAAACTCCTCTGAGCATATACCTAGCCTAAAATTATTCATTACATCAGTCATCTCAAGCATCATTTGCTTTATTTTCCTAAGATTGACAAGGATAGAGCCCTCTCCCGATATGGTAGGGATAGCTACCAGGTTAAGCGTGGTTTCATGTTACCCTAAACCTGCCTTTCCTAGCCTAAGGTAGATTTAGGCCCTAACATAGTGGCAACCATACTGGGGAAGAAAAATTTGTTTGCTCATTAATGTTCTTTGCTTTATAAACTATAAAGGAAGCCTGAAGTTAGCCAGGTAGCCTTCGAACTACTCTTTCTATGCCAGTGCATAAGTATATGAATGTTGCTTCAGTCGATCTCCAATTTAGTTTATGAACTGAACATCGGACTTGAAAATTGCCCTAGTACATGTATCAAGTTAGATCTGATTGTTGACGGTGGACAACAATTAGACACTGAAAGGCTGAAATCATTAACCTGGCAATTCCAAATCAGTTTCAATTTCAAATCCAAGGACTCCACTAGAGGATGAACCTGACCGGCAGAAACATGAAAGGACAATATGGAAAGATCAGGTATTCAAGTTGGAATTTCATCCAAGACATCATGTTCTTTGTTATAAATTATTTCTTCTCTTTTCCCAAGAATGTCAAGAAGTCTTTGCAAAGTATATTATATTTGAGAAAAGATTCTCGGCCTGCATTTGATTCCTTCCCTTTGAAGATTGTGAATACCAAAGATTTGCATGCCTTTGAGCTTGATCAAGACCCTTTTTTTGAAGCTTGTGATGACCGTCTTCAAACTGATGAGCCTCAAGAGACCAAGATTAATTCTACACCTTCTATACATACCCCTATACCTTGTAAAATTCCAGATCAATACAAGCCTCTGATTTTACCTCCTATATCCCATGCTTTCCCTAAAAATCATGACCTATATCTACCAAGATTTGATGGTGAATGTGACAACATCAGTGCTGAGAGACACATAATGAATTTTGAGTCTTTTCTCGACCTTTTCGAAGTTTATGAAGAAGATGTCAGTATTAGGCTTTTTGCTCTTTATTTGCAAGGCAAAGTCAAGAGTTGGTTCAAAACCCTGCTTGATGCAAGCATCTCAGATTTCCAGCAGTTCGTCAAAGTTTTCCTTGGTAGTTGGGTGTTCAAAAAGAACCCTTTCTTGGTTATAGAAGGGTATAACTAGCTGAAAAGACAACCAGGGGAGACAGCACAATAGCTTTCTGCCAGATTTAATCAAGCCTATTTTTCGATGCCAGTTAATATAATACCTCCTCCTAGATCCGCTCTATTGCACTACCCAGGTGCCTTCGATTCAGAAATGGAGTTTCAACTAAGGGAAAGGAATCTTGCAACACTTGAAGAGATGCAGAATAGTGTAGTAGATGTAGAGGCTAGTTTGTTGATCAAAAGGGCAAAGTTGAAGGAAGAAGAAAGTAAGAACATAGATACAGAGGAATCGACATCTTTAGAGGTAAAGCTCGACATTTTGGCAAGTGCAGTGGAAGAGATGATGCAAAGGATCACCACAAGGAATGAGTATAGTGTTCAATCCCATCGCACGTTAATTGAAGAAGAACAATTTGTTGATCTAAAACATCTTCTTTCTTATCCCAGTTGTCATAGATCTAATAATTATTGTTTTGTAGATCATCTTGGAGAAGAGAGATCTGTTGATATGACATGTATGCTTGATGATGTATTTTATACTGATGATTTGCCTCAATTTGATCAGTATGATGACGATTATGTTCTCCAAACAGAAGCTAATCTTGTAGACAAACCAGCAGCTAGTTTGTGGGAGGAAGAAGTTCACTTTCAACAGCTCAAATACAGTGATCAACCATTGCATATCAGCTATGGAAGTGAGGAGGAAAGTGCATCAAACTTTGAAGTAAGTGAAGGATATTTGCCTTTTTGTTTTGCTTCGTTTCAGTCAATTAGAGACCACTCTCATGCAATCAGAGATCAAATGTCAACAAGTCTTGATCTGGACCATCTTGAGGGCAATGAAAACCTTGTTCAAGATTTTTCATATCTAGAGTTGCAGCCCCAAAATGCCTTTGACTGTCAAATTCCAAATGATGACATGGAAGCTGGACCATATGATAAAATGATGCAAGATGATTCTGTACCTTTCTGTTTTGAATCATTTCAGTTTTGGAAGGAAAATTTGCATATTATATCTTCAAATGAGAAGCCTGTAGGAAATCATGTAATCTCATCGGAACCAATAGAGAATGAGTTGCAACAGTCTTTTCAAGTTTTTCATGATCCAATAGTTGATGTTTTGGATGAGGTATGTAGTCAAAGTCCTTCTCCTTTAGCTACCTGTGATATTGAAACATGTACTAATACAAACTTGATCTAACAGCCAGTTTCTTTGTCATTTTCAGCAGGAGTCTCGTGACAAAGCTCAGAAGAACGTTTTCATTCATGGTACGATGAGAAGAAAAGTAATCCATTGGATGAGCTAAGTCCCAATTTGCATGAAATTCAAGATCCTTATACAGTGTTTTTGGAGTCAGATAGAGAATCCATATTATTCAATGGATCCGTTTACAAGTTTTCATGGGAGTTGCCTTTTAGTAGTTCTCTCTTGTTGTTCAGAAGCAAGCACTTGCGGAGAATTCAAACAGCAGCCAGAATGCTTACCTAGTTGCATTGGTTATTTCACTTCACTTGATCAGGTGATGAATGGAACAACTCGAGTAGGTTTTATTGAATAAGCTCCATTTTGAGCATATTTTCCAATTTTTTAGTTGTGTTTTAGTATTGAGTCAATTTTATGTCAGTTTGTGTCATCAAGTCATCAATTTTCAGTCATGCATTTCAGTTTGAGTTTTTGATTCCATGCCCAATGGATAAGGCATTGGTCTGCTCTCCCAAAGATATGTGGTTCTTCGTACCTCCAAGGAGCTACCATCCCCATTGGAGCCAATGTTAGTGTCAGTCTTTGCAACCTTCCTCCAATGATCAAATATGCTCTTACAAAGTGGTCTCACAAATTTTGTCATTTCAATGAGTTTTCAAGTAAAATTTGGTCACTAGGTATTAGGTCTAGGGTTTGTTTGCGCTCCTTTCAAAATTGTCCAAAGGTCAATCCATGTCACCATTCAGCTGAGTGTACCATAATTCAGAGGGTTGTCATCATCATGTCAGGTTCCAATGGGTCAGTTTACACCTTGTTCGTGCTTCAGTTGTACTTGGGTAAGGTTCATTCCCCTCTCCTAGGGTTTTGAAGGTAATTTCTCTTGGATGGTCAAATCATCATCAAAACTTGTATCCTAATGTTCATACACCTTGAACTATCCTTAATATATCTTATTAAACACTTTCGATCACTGATACCCCTCAAATTCCTCATTTTCGCACAAACCATAGTTTCTTACTACAATTTGACAATTTTATAGGTTAGGCCTGTGTTTTGCCCTTTTCGACCCCTTCCCCTCACTCAATATTTGAAATTCCACTTTCCCCTACTTCCTAACATCCCTCCCTACTTCCAAAATTTTCTCAAGAATTTAGAAACCCCTTATCCCCTTCATTTCACTTCATTTCGACAAATCCCCTGTTCCACACATTGGGATAGGTTTTACTCCAATGATGTTTCTGAGCAACAAAAGATGAATTTGGGAAAACTAAGAGAGGTTTTTGTCCAAAATTGGTCAAGGAAGAAAAAAATCCTTCACTTTTTACATAGGTGTCATGCTTTTATAGAAATTTCAAAAATACAGTTACCTTAGGAGAATTGATGCACCTCTGAAGTGACCTTGGGAAAATCAAGATTTCTCCTAGCTTGGTTGGCCAAATGACTTGCTTGATGAGTTAAATAATAAATAAACACAATAATATTTCCAATGATCTATCATGATGTCAATTTGGGGTTGAGGAAGACCTTCAAAATTTGACTTCACTAGCACTCTTCCTTTAGGCAGCCTCATTTTGCACATTTTGACTAGTCTTGGCTGATTTGACTTTTGATAGGGAAAATGAACTCTAAATTGCAAAATTCAAGTTGTGTTGGAAAGTAGACTCAGTAATATTTCCAGCGAACTATCCTGCACCCAATTGGGCCACCAAGAAGGCCTCCAAAAATGGTCTACAAAAAGGCACTATGCACTTATTCCTTGGCACGACGCACCTGGGTAGTGGCGCGATGCACCTAGGTATTGGTGCAATGCACCTACCTCCTTAGCCCAAATTTCACTCAAAACATATTGCAAAGCTCCCAAATCTTGCAAAATGTATTCCAAAAGTAAGTGAAGCATTCTAATTTTCCATTTCAAAATATTTTCTCATCCTTCATGGTGTTTTAAAAGGTCAAAAAACAAACCCTACTTGTTGCACAGTTACACTATAAAAATTGCCTAGGGTTTGAAAAATTGTCATTTTTGCTGTCTTATTCCCATATATCATTTTCACATCCCCTTCACTAAATTTCCCTCATTTCATTTCCCTTTCCCTCTCTCATTTGCACTCATCCTACCCCCTATCCCCAAAACCCTAAAACCCTATCAAATTCCCATTATTCTCAAACCCTAATTGGCATCCCCAAACCCTATAACTCCCTAAAAACCACTATATCTAGCATCAAAATCCCTCATTCACTGTCCCCCTCATCATTCCCATTCATCAAATAGAAAACACCTATTCTTAATATAAAATCTCTTCATACTCATCATTGAAAACCAAATAGTGGCAAATATGGAAACAGATTCACCTTACGAAAGGGATGAGGAAACAGTGAGTGATTCCTCCCATGACATTCATGCACCAAGAAAACCACACAAGGGAGGAAAACACATCCGGGAAGAGCCCACCACATTACAGAGCTATTGGCTTTTCCTCTTGCACTAAGTTTCAAACATCAGCCTTGCTATTAGTTTTGTGAGATGGTGGAAAGAGTCAAATACCACCATGAGCTTGATATACCTTTTGTCCTTCATCTTCACAATGGCCAGTTCAACTTGGTAGGTGTTACATTCACTTTGACACCTGAAACTATAGCTGAAGCAATAGACATTCCGAATGTGGGTGAACAGTGGAACAAAGGACAGCCGGTGGACAGAGAGCATTATGAGCCTTATATCAAGGCTAGCTATCAGAAGCAAATGAGTTGGGTCTTTCCTTTCAGATACCTACAGGACACATATGCTCCACTCATGAATCTCATAATCAAATACTTCAGCTGTGAAGGCAGATTTTCTCACTTATACACTTATCATGTCAGATTATTGATGCATTTCACTAGAGTGAAGATGATGAACCTCTCCTATTTCATGTGCCAAAATATTGAGAAAATCACCACATTGGTTCAAAGGAGACCTCCTCGTCAACAGTACGACAACATTTATCATTTTGCACTAATCAATATTGTGGTTTTGCATCAGCTGAGTTTGCTAAGTGTTTCATGGGATGATTTCATTTCACACGAGGTTTTCATAAGTCCTCAAGTAACCCCATCAATTTTTCATGAGGCAGGAGGGCCTTCACATCAACAAGAAATGCATGAGACTCAAAATAATAGTGTGCTAGTATTTTTTTCTTACCGAAAGGGCACAAGGAGATTATTTGCAGCTTCCAAACGAGTACTATCTCCACCCGGGGTGGAAGGGGTCTCATTTCCTTCATCAAAACATAGGTAAATGTTATCTTCACCCAAGGTGAAAGGGGATTTGCCTTCTTCTTCAGCAAAGCAGGATAGAGGGAAACAACCAGTGCATGATGAGGGGCCTTCTAAAGGTCAGGAGAAATATTTCATTTTGTTCCAGGATGAGGACACTGATTTGGGCTCCCAAAGCTCAAAACTCAAGGAAATCATCAAAGAGAAAGAAGCTGACATTCATGACTTATCTCTTAACCTTGAAAGAGATAAATGGATCATAAACTACCTTGAGCAAAGGAAAATTAGTTGGAAGACCAGTAGATAATCATGGAGCTACAAAACATAAGAGAAAATAGACAAGCATCCAAGAGGAGGAAAGTCAAGTTAACACCGCTTGAGCAAGAGGTTGATGCTGATCAAGAATCATGGCTTGAGAAGGCAAACATGCACTTGGAGAAGCTGCTTGAGAAATCAAATAAGGAGAAAAATATGTTGAGGCACATGGCTTTTCATTATTTGGCAAGAAACAAAATTTGCAAAGCGAGGATAAGGACCTTAAAGTTCAAGTTGAGGAAACTTTGAGGAGGAAGAAAGAGCAAGATAAGCTCAAGATCTTGGTTGAAGATTCCTTCGCCCAACATAGTACTTGATGTAGGTCACTCATCCCAAATTTCAAGAAATTTGGCACACTTTTTGTCAATTTTGAATTTTTGAAGGAAAAAAGAGGTTTTTCTACTTGGTGTGTAGCGCCACCCGGCGCTCGCTTTTGCTAGGGACCTCCTCTGGAGGAAAACTCTACATTTTTGGATTCCTCATGAAACATTATGAATACCCAAAAATTACTAGAAAGTTTTGTCAAGTTGTGAGCTACCAAAAGGGTCAAAAACACCTCAAAAATGCCCTTTCTGCCCCTTTTTGGCCACACAGGAAGCAGTGTTGGGAGAACTCACTATTGAAGGGGCAAATGGACACCAAATTTAGAAATTCCACCTGTTCTGAAAATTTGACAGATAAACCTTTCTAACAAGCTTACTTGGAGAAAATTGGGTGCACGGAAAGCCCTCCAAAATCATCTGCAAAAAGGCGCTATGCACAGGGAAAGTGGCGCGGCGCATAGGATGGAAAATTGTTATTTTTGCCGAAAAACTCTTTTTTTCACCCAGTTTTTTATTAGTTTGAATTTTTTCTCTCTCATGGTCAAACTCATGATGTAATTTGATGTAAATGGATGGAATTGGATGTAAAATGTTGAAAATTCACTCATGGAGGTAGATACATCATGTTTAGGTGGTTTTCAACTAAATGAATCAGTTTCTTAGGTTTTAGAGGCAAGTTGTTCCACTCCCTAATTTTTAGTTCTTAGCTTAAATCTTGCTGAAATAGCTCCTAAACTCATGAATTTGACCCCTAAAGCCTAGCGTGAGTTGCTTTTTGCCTATATCTAGTACTTTTTCAGTCATTTGTAAAGTTTGGACTCTTGTGAATGCTTTGAACATTATTGTACATTCATCTCTGTAGTTTGGCAAAGAAATAGACCAGGGTTTGCAACATTTTGTGGGATTCTTGTGGCAAGGTGATTTAGTATTGTTTCTCCTTATCTAATTCAAGTTATCATGTGTTTATGTGTGCCATTATATCTCACTTTTCATCTTAACTAAATGAATCAAGTATAAAGGTGGAACTCATTGACGTTGGAGTGCTCTACCTTAGGGTTTGTTTAGTCTTATATGTTTTCTACTATTTGAAGAGGATACCTGAAAATTTCATGCCCTCTCCAGCTCCTCAACAGTCTTAAATCTCTCCATTTCACTTAATTAAAGATACTAAAGCATTTTCCTACCTCGCCCTACAGAAACCTCTGCAAGACTGAGTCCATTCCCTAGACCCAAAACTACCTTTCACTTTCGATCCAACAAACCAACATAAAATTCAATCAAACTCCTATGAGCATATACCTAGCCTAAAATTACTCTTTGCATCAGTCATCTCAAGCCTCATTTTCTATATTTTCCTGAGATTGACAAGGAGAGAGCCCTCTCCTGATCTGGTAGGGCTAGCTACTAGGTTAAGCATGGTTTGATGTTACCCTAAACCTGCCTTTCTCAGTCTGAGGTAGATTTAGGCCCTAACACCATGTATCCTTGTATATTTTCCTTGGCTACAAATTTCATCAAAAGATACTAATACAAATGTATTTTTGGATCAACAAGTGAATATGGCTTGTGAAATGTTCAATTGTGGAAAATATCAAGGTAACTCTATCGAAAGGGAAGATAAAAGTGGGCCCTTTAAAGACAAGTAATAGTACTGATCTAGAAAAGGCACATGAGCATATACATATGAATGAATTTTTGATCAACCAATGAAATAGTTCACATGAAAGCAATGATTTTTAAAGCAAATACAACACACATTCAACAATATAAGTACAAAATCTACCAAAACAGTTCAATTTCCTTAGTCTAGATGAAAACAAAATACATTATAAGCAATGCAAGAATAGTCTTATAATATTCACAACATATGCATCGAAGTGTGTTGGTTCAATGAGCTTATGGATTAAGTAAAGGTTCCAAGATACATCAAGACAATGGACACCAATAGCCCCAATAGTGGAGCTTTAGATTAGTCACTCGCTCCTCCAAAAAAACTATTTTCCTCTCCAATGCCTGGTAGGAGCAACCATGTTGAAAAGTCCATTACATGAGAAATGAGGGTGTGTATATAACAAATTTGGTGATATGTCACCTCCCTTATGGCTCTTGGTTTACCCTCATGGCTATCTGACTTCCTAACTGCCTTTCAAATTCCTACATGACTTTTTCGTATTACATCGATGACTTTTGGATTTCCAGTTTACATTACATTTCTCTGATATTGAATTTACATAATCCACAAATGATGTAAAAAATGATGACTCATGATAGGGCATGACATGACACTAATGACATGATTGCATCATGATGTGGCAGTGCCAAATTTTCCTTCTTCTTGTTTTGTCTTCAATAAAAGATGTATCTAATACTCTGTCTTAATGAATAATATGCTTTGTTCTTCATATCCACCCTCCAAAGGGTTGTGAATTGGTATGGATTCATCATGCAATCTTAGCATTTGATCTTCTATTGTAGTCTGGTGTTCCTTCATCTTCTCATTCAAGGATCATCTTATCTCTTTAAATCCATAGGTGTCTTCTAGCATGATCTCCTTCTCCTTTTCATCCATCATCATTCTGTCATGATAAAATAGAGTACCTGCAGCTGAAACCATTCATGACAAGTCGATATCAGTTACAAAACTCCTAATCTAACATGCTTCATGGAATCACTTTTTAGGATTGTAACCGAGTGAGTAATTGATTTCTTGACTCAAGGATTACACAGCTCCAGAGGCCAAGGTATGGGACTGAGGCTTAACATTGAACACTGCATAGTTTATGATGGTAAGGGTCAAATGATTACACAATTGAGGGGTTTAAGAGATCAATATGGGGCTTGAGGCTTGAGGTTTCCCAATGCATAGTTATGAGATGACATACTAGGTGACTACATAGTTGAGGGGTTGAAGAGCTCAAGGTTGAGGCTTAAGGCCTGGATTTTCCCAAGGCATAGTTGTGGCAGGAGAATAAGTTGGGAGATTGCACAATTGAGGGTTTCAAGGACTCAAGCTTGAGGCTTGAGCACTAAGTTTTCACACTATGTAGTTGTGGAAGTAAAAGAGGTGAGGTGATTTTGTAATTGTATAGTTCAGGAGCTCAAGATTGAGGCTTGAGGACTAAGGTTGTGCCATGTACAGTTCACGCTAGGCTAAAGATAAAGATTGTGAGTTCTGAAGCTTAGGGGTTGAGCTTGAACACAAAGATTATGTAGTGCATGGTTCTAGGAGGTAGATACTGCACATTATGTAGTGTCAAGAGGCAAGGTTGTTGCTTGAGGACTAAAAATACATAATGTGAAGCTCAGGATGGTTGAAGATGGTGAGTGGCCCAGTCGGGGAGTTTTCCTAGTTTTGACTAAGTGTTGGATCAGTGTGATGAAGTTGAAGAAAATCAATACTTGAACATGATCACACACTTGGTTCATTTGACGAAATGACATGGAAAAATGAGATCACATGAACAACATACTTTTCTCAATGTGACAATATTGCGACAACTTACTCTGAGTGTGACACTAAAGATACACTATGAAACGATCAGAATGATACTTTTGCGACAGTGCTCAGAACTTTGTAAATTATTGTGATGCACATTTACATGATGGGAACAACTCATTAACACAAATATTACACCCTAAAAAAATCAAAACTCCACTTTACACAATAAGTGACACTTCCCATGCTAAAATATGAGATTCACTCTATTAAAATAAAAGTGCAAACGACACTTGTTATATGCGAACAAAGATGAAAGTGACACATGCTAGAGTCATGATAACATGAAAACGAAATTAATTAAATTGAAGTAAAGAAAAATAAAAAACTTTGAAAACATGAAAACAACACTCACGATAATGAAAGTGAGCAAGCGATAATGTGAAAAACTCATTGAGATAGAATTACCAAGGCATCTAGAAGTGAGATATTGTCAGTACCAGTGTGCACTAACTATCAACATGGATTGAACGTTGCATAGGAACTCTCTTGATGGACTGTGCTAGAAATATTCAAGTTTACTTGAAGGAATGCACTCATGAATCGATTATGGACTGAGCATGTGTGAGTAGGTGACTTCGACACTTAAAATCCAAGAAGGGAGCTCAAAGACTTAACTAAGGATCAACTGAGAAAGAAGTGACTAGGGAATGACTCATCACGAGATCCATAGTAGGCTCCAAAATTCAAGTATTGAAAAAAACTTTAGAGGTTGTTTGTTACAGCAACAACATTTGGTGACACACCGGTAGAACTCCAACTTCTTTGTCTTTGTCAAATATTTCGTGCAGGGTCTACTTCCTCAGGGAGGATTGATTCATCATTCAGATCACCCTAGTTTCCCCAATTAACCTGTGCATAAGCATAGTCACATTTTACCTTCCTTGGTTGAGCACAATCATAAATCCAACCATATCACATTATTTCAAAATAGGATAAGGGTAATGTTTTTTGAAAGCTTTAGATTTTTAGAGTACAAATTTTCATCTTTGTTGTTGCTCCACTACTAGCAGGTTTGGACAGTACCCTAGTGGATTCACATCACGAACAAAAGCATTGATTTGTTGCTAGTGAACCTAGACAGTAACCCAATAGAGTTACTTTCTTCACCTCCTTGTGTATAAATACTTTCTCTTTTTCACCCTTTATTTGTTTATTTTATATAGGACTATGCATCGACACTTATTTATTTCATGGGCAGAAGACATATCCCAACTTATTGAGAGAAGAAGAGGTTGTTCCTTCATAGAAGCATATATAAAACCTCTGATATTAGTTTTCTCATTTATATTTTCCCCTTGTGATTCTCTACTTGATCGAATCAGAATGGAAAATGCCAAAACATAAAGAATTGAGTATAGGCATCAAGTTTCTGCAATAGACACGAATATCATGGTTTGACACAAAGCTTTCCTTATGCAAGGATCATATTTTTCTTAAAAACATCATTGATCAAAAGGTGTAACCAAGACAGAGAAAAAGGACTGAAAGTTAGCCAAATGTTGCAGTGTCACAAAGCCCTTTTCTATTTTTCTACATTGTCTTTTGAGCCCAAATGGGACACCCTTCATGCAAAGTCACATTAAAATAATAGAAAGGAAAATACACGACACAACAAGAAAGAAAAACCAAAGCATAAGAAAAAGGAGTCTAACACAAAACATGATGCAGGATAAAAGTAAGAAAACACAAGAAAGACTAAGGAGAACAAGTGCAAGATGAGTGCAAGGGAGGGGAAACTAGGATGCAACTAGTCTTACTCCTAACCTAAATAGATAGAAGGTTAGGGTCAAGTGTACTAAAATTTCCAGTGAAGCCAACATAATTGTTCCCGACATGCATACACACATATACAATTGATTAAAACTGTTATAAAAAAAAAATGTGCAATAGAAAAAATAAGAGCTTGAATAATTTTCATAACAAATTGAAGGTCTTACCTGTCAGCAGAAAGATGTGACATAGTCACTACTCCTACCCAACTTGTGCTCTTACCTGTTCGGTGAAAATTATAAGAAAACAAAACTCCAAATATTCTTGTGAATGTGCCTTCATCTATTCCATCCTTCTTAGTATGCATGAGAAAAGACCGAAACTTGTTATTAGGAAAAGGGCTTGCTAAGTAATATGGTTCCAGACAATCATAGATTGGATCATGAAATTCAAAACAATCCTCTTGAAAGCTGCAAAATCCTTGAAAAGATGGTTTTTCAATTAGAAGAAGAGGGTTAGGATGAGAATATTCTGAGGGAAAATGGATCCAATCATATTTAGTCGACATGTCAAGAGAGTGAGGATCTAACATAACCATCAGCAAAGGCTAAAGTGCCTCAACTACTTTACTAGTATCTAGATATTGAGACGATAAACTGTAAAGATCAAAATATGTAAAAAAAATTCATTGGATGTACTAATGGGAAAATGGTAAGTTGAATGACAGTCATCAGATATAGAATCATGATTAGATGGGATAATTATAGAATCAAATTCCCAATTCAGAATTAACAAGGATAAATCAATTTGAACAGTTTTGTGAATGCTTTGAATAATAGAACCAACTTCCTCACATGTTGAATATGACAAACATCTTCCCGTAACTGGTGAAAAACTATACAAGCATCATAATCAAAGAAAGAATTGAGAGGGTTGTTAATATAGCAAATATACGAAACCAGTCAAGGTGTAATGTATAAAAAAGAGGAACCTAATTCAATAAATAACTCAAGAACTTTATAACACTCAAGAGGAGTTTTGGTGTTATCAAGACATTCACAAGAGATTCTAGGAGCTTATTATCCACCATAACACTTAACATATATGATTTTTCTGCCAATGGTAATCTTCAAATTGATCTACTTCGCCTACTATGCAGTTCTACACATTCATGAAAGTTATACACTCCAAACTGGAATTCTATACAAGAGTTTGCATGAGGATGAACTCACTACAGTAGTATGATCAGAAACGGATACCGAGAAATAGGAAAATTGTAATGAAAAATCCCAAAATCCATCAAGAATGAGTTTGCATCCAATGAAATAATATGAATGAAAGAATTATGTGAGAAAATCCAGATCTGACATGGTCTAGGAATTTTACCAGGATCACGAGAATTTGACATAACCGTCAACGAGAGTTGAAGTGCCTCAACTTCATGACAAGTCCCAAAACATTGAAAAGATAGATAAGAACAATTTATAAACTGAGCCACATCACAAATTACACATGGAATGCTTCTATCAATTAAATTAATAGGATCACCATTATCTTGATAGTAGTTATCTACATCACTAGTTTGATCAAATTTTTCAACTTCAACAAACAAATTACTCAAGTCATAATATTCCTATGATCGCAAATCTAAGGATGTATGAATTAGAAAAATCTCGTGATCAAAATGATTTGAAGAGTTTCCCCCTTACATAAAAGGAGACGATAAAGGATGGAATGTATGCTCTATAATTTCATCGCTTTCTCTTCATCATGGATAATCTCACTATCCTATGTCATTTCAAGATTAAACTCATGATATAACAAACTAGAGAATTGAGAGTCTCCATCGCAAGTCGATGCATTGTAAACAATAGAGTACAATGGATAGGGAGCTGAAGAGGAAGAAGTGTTCATAAGTGAATCTTCTTTGGTTGAAATAGATTGAAAATCTAAATCTTTCAAAATATAATCTTATTAAGAAACTAAAAGATCAGTTAGAGCACTTGGGCATTCATCATCATATAAATCAATGAAGTTATCCTCATCAGAATTATTATTGCATGAGACTTGATATTAATTAGGAAAATTGATCGCATTTGATTGACTACCAAGATTACGATATTCAATATCAGCCAAGAATGAGGAAACATCATCTTCACATGGCGGATTTTGCAAAGGAGAAGAAATATTGAAATAGTATTCACCTTTATGCTCCTCTCCCTGCCAAATGTGAATACCCTACACCTTATCACTACTTAGATATGAAAGATATCGATTAGGAAGATCAACGAATAAGGGGTCATGAAAAAGAGATGGTAAAGGATGATAGGTATCTAAATCAAATTCAAGACTTAAGTTATGAGCAATAATATCATCTTATAGAATGAAGAAGTTTGTCTTCACCATAGGCTTCATGAACATTTTGGGATTCCTTCCATGGTATCTATTTAATCATGAAAAATTGGAGGATGAGAAGATGGATTAGGAAGTTGATTTGCAAATTTCCCAACTTTATTATCATCGCAAGGAGGCATTCACATCAAAATTGAGAAAGGAGGAGGCCAAGGAACAAAAGGAATAAAAGGTTCCTCCTCTAAAATTAGGGGTGTCTCATGGATTATAAGAGTTGGTGAAGAATAAATGTCAAGTTTTTTTGGTTCACCATGCAAATAGATATGAACCAAACACTCAAACTTTTATTTCAAGAAATCCCAATCCATGTATTCTTTAGAAAATTCATAACAGAGGTGAAGGAATCTATCAAAAAAATCCTTATTTCATTCATTAGGTCTCATTCTTAGTTGATTAATCCTTTTTTAAACATCTCAGTAATCATACCTATCAAATGCTAAGTTAATCTTCTTGATGAGGTCTTTAAGAGAATGAATGGAAGCAGGTGGTAGAGTCTGACACCATCGAATGAGTCAACCTCCAAGGGTGAGGAAAAATAGAATACAAGCCACATCTTCACAATAAATTTCCTAGTAATCAGAGAAATTAAGCAAAATATATGCGTGCTCAGAAATAGATGTATCACCCACATAATCAAACTTGAATCGAGACAAGTCATGGATAAACTCATCGGGGATAGAAAGTTCACTAGGGGACAGGTTAGAAAAACACCTCGGGAGAACGATTTGAGGATGATCCATTTCAGATAAGAGACTCAAAATAGACTCAATGGGGACAACTTATCATTTGGCCCTCCTTCTAGCACCATTTTGTTGATGGTGCTGGGAATATGTCAATTAAGGGGGTCTCCCCGATTTGAATTCCCAATTATACCTCACACCGTTTGGAGTAAGAGCCTCATCTCAAGTATTGGCCTAGCTACCATGTATCCTTGTAGTGTTTACTTGGCTATAAAGTCCATCACAAGAGAGTAATACAAAGGTATTTTTAGATCAACAAGTGAATATGATTTCAGAAATGTTCAACTACGGAAAGTATCAAGGTCCTTATACATAAAGGGAAGAGAAAATCGGGCCCTTTAAATACAAGTAATAATACTAATCGAGAAAAGGCACATGAGAATATACATATGAATGAATCGTTGATCAACTAGTGAAATAGTCCACAAGGAAGTAATGATTGTTAAAGAAAATACAACACACCTTCAACAAGATAAGTAACAAATACACTGAAATAGTTAAATTTCCTTATTACAGAAGAAAACAACATACATCATAAACATTCAAGGAATAATCTTACAATATTCATGATATATGCATGAAAGGGTGTTGGCTCAACGAGCTTCTAAATTAAGTAAAAGTTCCAAGATACATCAAGACAATGGACAAAACTAGCTCCAATAGTGGAGCATTAGACCAGTCACTCACTCCTCCAAAACAACTATCTTCCTCTCCAATTCCTGGTGGGAGGATCCAAGGTGAAAATTATTTTACATGAGAAATGATGGTGCATATATAACAAATGGGGTGATCTATCACCTCCCTTATGACTCTTGGACTACCCTCATGATTGTTTGACTTCTCAATGACCTTTCAACTTCCTCCGTGAATTTTCGTATTACATGGATGACTCTGATATTGAATTTACATAATCCATAAATGATGTGGCAAATGATGACTCATGACAAGACATGACATGACACTGATGACATGGACTACAAGATGATGTGGTAGTGCTAAGCTATCATTCTTGTTGATTTGTCTTCAAAAAAAGGTGTATCCAATACTTAGTCTTCATGAAAAATATGCTCTGTTCCTCTTATCCTCCCTCCAAAGGGTTGTCAATTAGTATGGAGTCTTCATGCGGTCCTGACCTTTGATCTTATGTTGTACTCTAGTGTTCCTTCATCTTCTTTCTTGGTGATCATATTATCTCTTTAACTCCATAGGTGTCTTCTAGCATGGTCTCCTTCTCCTTTTCATACATCATCATCGTGTCATGATAAAATGATCCAGGTGGCTCCAGGAATCCTCAGAATCCTGAAATAGCTCAAAAATCAAATTTATCTTATTGAAGTGAAACTAGGATGAGATCATAGTTCTTGTCATTCAGATTCCAATGGTGTGAGAAACACTCAAATCTGAGTTCATATGCTCAAGGTATTTACAGTCATTTCGGTTCAAACTTGGCTAAGTGGCAGTATTAATGAGGCAACAATTTGGCAATGACCTTGCACACAGAATCTAACCACGAGAACGATAAAATTTGTTTCCTAATTAATTTTTCCAGCAACCCTTAAAAAAAAGGTCAAAATTTTTTGTACTTTAAAAATTATTAAAATTGGGGTGGAAAAATGCCACCCCCAGCATTGTTATATAAACTAACATATTGAATATGGTGGTAGGTGGTCAAACCCCGCCAACCTCATAATGCATCAATGTATTGAATGGGGTGGCAGGCAGTCACACCTTGCCACTCCCAACACAACATATAGGCACCATAAAAGGTGTCAGCAGGGATCGAACCCACCCAACCTGGGTGGGTCGACTCGTCAATCAAGCAACCCCATATAATGTTACAACAAACATAACATATCGCCAATGGTTAATGCAAATAATCCTCCAAAAATTTTAAACGGATGCGCCATATGGGGGGTTAGTGGGGTTGGAACCCCGACCACCACGCTCCAAATACAGTCAATTTCCAACTCGCTAGCCTGTTGGGATTTGAAAATTCTTCCCAAGCACAAATACTTAAACACTCATTGTGCATTTGAATGGGAGACCGGCAGTGGAGGAGTGGCAGAACCATGGGTGGATTAGAGAAGTAGAACCATGAATGGGGGACTATGCCAAGATGATGAAAAGATTCCCTCAAAGGACCAGAGGTACCAGTGTCAGAATTTGACAAGTTTAAAGTCATTCTTACATGTTTTATCACCATAAGTCCAACCATGTAGTCCATTTCTCCATTTGAGTAGCAGAAATTCAGGAGTCCAATAGTAAGGAATCTTTTCAGAATCATATGGAATCTAAAATATTCCCTTGGAGGCTGATTTTTTATAGAGCCGCAACAATGCCAACTTTATCTTCATTTTCCACAGAATTTCATAGGGAGCGTAGTGGTGCTCAGAATCTTCATCTTCATCTGAGCAACGGATTGTTTGGCCATCTTTAGGTATGAATCTTTAGGGGAATCTTCGAGATACCTGAGGGTCCAAAATTTGACAGTGTTAGAAAGAGGCAAAGTTTAGAGTTGTTTGACACATTTTCACACCATGAATTCAATGGTGCAGTCCATTTCATCAGCTAAGCTTTGCATTTTTAGCCCATCCCCAAAAGTGGAGGTATATGATGCAGTTATGCCATGTCTTTTATTTTGATTTGCTGAGATGATGTTTTTGTTGTCAAGATCCTTGTTATCATTATGTTGAGGAATACTTGTATGCCACGTCATGTGGGACTTTATTAGCTTGTCATGCTAAAGGAAGGACCATTTGAGTGAGAGTTCCTATAGGGAGAACATCTCGTGGAGAGACATTCCATTCTCGTTGAGGAAATTTATCCTTGTAATGACAAAGAATGTACCATGTACTCATCATCATCTTGTAGAATTAATGAAGCGACCTCCCCACTCTTGACACTAGGGCCTAGAGACATAACCCACACTAGGTGAAATCCATTATCAATGTGTTTGTGTCCTGTGATTCGATGGTTTTTGTTATGCTTCATCTTCTTTACAGTATGCACATGTGGTTGTTCTATACTCTTTCATATGCAATTCTACCAACATCACAATAGTAAAATATCTTGGTTCATTACAGTAGTTGATGAGATCCAGATCAAGTATGGTATCAAAGCGGTCTTCTTACTAATGTGAATTTGCAAGTGTGAATGATTGAACGTGCAACAAGAAGGTAAATGGAGAACAATGAATATCTCTATGACAAACTCCTCAAGATGTCATGCATAGTGGACATAAGATATGTAGATTATGAGGAGAATATGGCAAGAGAGGAATGAGAGAAAGAAAGGGCAGAGGATGATGCTCCATCTAACCCCTTGAGTGAACATTCATCTTCTTCATCATCCTCCCATCATTCAGATGAGGAGATCAATCAAAGCCTTCAAGCAGAGAATTTTGAATTAAGGAGACTTATACGAGAAGGAAAAGAGGAGAACTAGAGATTGCAACTTTAGTTATGTTACATGGAATAGGCCTTGGAAACATTGAAGTGAAATGAAGGCTTAGCAAATCCAGCATCACTTGTTTCAAAATTGACAGTTGAGGTAAATAATGTTAATCATTCTTCAATTTAACTTTCACATGACACTATTTCTATTGGAAACATGGAGGTACCTGTTATCATAAAATCATGTACTAAGGGCTACTACTTAGTAAGATCTCATGAAACTGTTTCAGACCAGGCTTTAGACTAAGGTTTAGCCTCCTTAGTCAGAGAGGGCTCTCTCACAGATTTTTGATATGTATTAAGGGCAAGAAAAGATGGCTAACTCTTTAAACAGTATATGAAATTTAAGTTGGTTGGAACAACAAAATTAGGCTTATCCCATTGGGCTCATGGAGTCATACACTTCTGCAGTAAATTATTAGCTACTCAATCATGGAAGCCAAGGCATATAATGTCTCAACACTCAGAACATTTCTCAAGAAGAACCTCAATTCAAAAAAAACATACACAGGAAGTCTGAGCACTAGGTGAATTCAGAGTGATTGCATATTTAGTGAACTGTAAAACAAGAAGAATAAAGACCAAACCACATATACTCTGAGCATTTGAAACACAAGATGAATCTTGGGAAGAAAAAGTATCCTTTCTATTACTGTCAAAGTCCTTTACATAAGCCAATATGAAAACTCTGCTTTTATAAAAATCTCCAACCTCTTTTACATCAAAGTTTTTCCTATATATAGGAAAACAAAACTAAACTACCTTGAGTCTCTTCCTCCAGCATGAGGGGAGCTCGAAAATCTATCATTAACTGCCTTATCTATATCTAAACCAACTTATTAAATACAAAGGTATTGCGCTGTAAATACATAGAGTCCTAATCCTATTGAAACTCTAATTCTATTACCTCATGTGCATGATGCTTTCTTGAGCTTTGACACCTGTACCATTTCTGTAGTGGCCAAAATACATTGGAGAGGCATTCACTGAACGAGCTGCCTTGGATTCTAACTATGCAGATGACTCATTATTTGATGAAGATGTGTGCCCTGTTTTCACGGTCCTTGTCTTCCATCAGTCTTTATTTCCAAAAGAACATGCTTCAAGCTATTTAATACCTTTAATAACCACGCATAACACCATATGCCTTATGATCTAGATGCTTTGTGAACTGAACAGGTGTCCAACCCAAAATTCCGGTAACCCTACCAGAACCCTAATAATTCGGTCATAAAGTGGCTTTAGGAAGACTTTAGTAAAAAACCAAAATATTTCACCTTTTTGCTCCAACACTTACACATGTCATTCTTTGAATGCTTAGATAGCCTTGTATGGTCTCTTTCCTGCCCTCGAGGCATTCCTTTTCAAAATTTGCTGACCTCAGCATCAATTTCATTGTTTTCTTACCAAACAGTCATCTACAGCAGTTTCGTAGCGCTATCAATATCCTTTGTGACTACAACAGCTTCGCTTCTGGCTTCAAAACTGCTAACTTATCTTCCTTATATATGCCATGCTTTCATGCCTAAAAAACAATTGAACTTAAGAAAAAAAAGAAAAATCTTGGGGTAGCACCTGACCTTTAAAATTTGCAATTTTATTTGGCAGCTAACTTACCTAGCTGAGCTTTTAGTTTTGCAAGCTCTTTTTCCATGGCTGCAATTTCTGCTACAGTTTTCTCCAAATTAGCCATTTCTTCCTCAGCTGCCTCCCATTGTTCCTTTGAAGATGAAGTTTTGGTTTCTTTGGCAATGGGGACCTTTTTATCCATATCTTTCTTTTTGATTTCTTTTGTTTTTTCTGTTTTGGGTAGCTGCTTCTCCATTTCTTTGGCTTGCCTTCTTGTGTATGGTTTTCTTTTCATTTCCTCTGCTTTCTCTGCTTTAGGCAGTTGTTTAATTTCTTTTGTTGCAGGTACCTTCACAGCTACCTCTCCCTTGTGCAATTGCTCAGCTACTTTGATTTGCCTCCTGGTGACTGGCCTTCGTGGTTTGAACATAAGTTCATTACCAGGTTCCTCAAACCTTAACCTTTTTGAGGCCTTTGATTTTTTGGTGCTATCAGGTGATGATTGGGTTAGGTCAATAGGCATTGACTCAACCTGCACTGATTTAGCTTGCTCAAAATCAATTTCCTCAAGCAAATCATTTAGACTAGCTTTTGATATAGGGCTTTCTTCCACAGCTATCGATTTGCCTTTTTCTCTACTTAACTGACTTCTGGTTCTGACTCTTGACACCTGTTCAACTCCACTTGACCCTGGTGCATCTTTCTGGTGCTTGATTTTCTCCTTTGATGACTTAGGTGTCTCCTTTGCTGATGATTTAGGTTTCTCCTTTATAACCACAGATTTCTCTGATTTACTCAACTTGGTTTTGGGCTTCTTTTGGTCTTTCACCTCCTTTCTGAGCTCAGCCAGAG
>APFE030665177.1:284005-296055 GCA_000404065.3 Pinus taeda
ATATGCATCACATCCAAATACCCTTAGATGTGAAAGAGAGGGTTTCTTACCAGTCCATACCTCTTGTGGAGTCTTATCCTCCAACACTGATGAAGGTGACCTGTTGACTAGGTAACATGCAGTATCCACCGCCTCTGCCTAGAATTCTTGTCCTAACCTAGCACCACTGAACATGCTTCTTGCCCTTTCCATCAACATCTTGTTCATTCTTTCTACAACTCCATTTTGCTGAGGTGTATATGGAGTAGTCTTCTACCGTGATATACCACACTTCTTACAGAATTCTTCAAATTCCTTACTGCAAAACTCTCCACCATTATCTTTCCTCAACACCTTTATCTTCTTCTCTGTCTGATTTTCCACCAGACCCTTGAATTCTTTAAACCTGTCAAAGACTTCAGATTTCTTCTTAAGGAAATATATTCATGTATTCCTTGAAAAGTCATCTATAAATGATACATAGTACACAGACTTACCTAGTGATGGAACCTTCACTGGTCCAAACACATCACTGTGCACAAGATCTAATATATGTTTCGCCCTCTTACTTCTAGAGGGGAAACTCACCTGATGCTGCTTCCCATATCCACAATTTTCACAGAAATCAAAATCCAGAGAGATATTACTCATACCTTCTACCATACCTTTACCATGAAGTATTCGAAGGCCCTTCTCTACAATATGTCTAATCCTTTGATGCCACAACATGGTCTTCTCTCCAGAGACAACTAGATTTTCTGCTCCACTTTTAGGAACCATAGAACTATTGCACTCATCAACAACAGTGCTACCTTGCAGCTTGTATAGAGTTCCATTCTGAACTCCCCACATCATTACCAGTGCTCCTCGAACCATCTTCCAGGTATCCTTATCAAACACTATTTTTACTCCTCCATCATCCAGCTTGCTTACAGAAATCAAATTTCTGGCTAATGCAGGAATATGTAGAACACATGGAAGCGTTCTAACCATTCCACCTTGCAACTTCAACTTTACTTTTCCGCGACCAATGATTCTAGCCTTCCTATCATCCCCCAATAAGACATCACCACCATCATATTTCTCATACTCACAGAACCACTCTCTATGGGGAGTGAAGTGAAAGGATGCACCTGAGTCAATCAACCATGCCTCATGATCTACATGTGTACTTGAAGAAGCCAGTACACATCCCCACCTTCATCTGAGTGGTTTTTCACCTCTTGCCAGAAGGAGAATCAATCAGATCCCTTTCCTTTATCAGGAGCTTTAGATTTACACTCCCTTCTGAAGTGCCCTTCCTTTCCGCATTTCCAGCACACCACCTTTGTAGGTTTTACCTGGAGATTTAGATCTCCCTCTAGATTTAGATCTCCCACTCGATGACTTATTTTTGTTTCTGTTCTGGGACCGTCCTCGTACAGACAAGGCATCACCATTCTGGTTGTCCATATTTTTCCGTCTCATCTCCTCCGTCAGCAAGGCTGCGACTATTTCATCAAACTACAAAGTAGTTGCATTGCTACCTTTTGCAATAACCAGACTATCCCATGAATCTGGTAGAGAACATAACAAACTGATGCACTTATCTTCATCTGAAATTTTAATATCAACAGATGATAACTGACTTACCACAGTATTAAATGCATTCAAATGCTCTGTCACCGAGTCTCCATCTTGCATCCTCAGGTTATACAGCTTTTTCTACAGGAACAGTTTATTCACCAGAGACTTAGATTGGTACAAAGTCCCTAACTTGTCCCGCAGAGCCTTCGCCGTAGCTTCCCCTGATACATTCAGCAATACTGAATCTGAGACACACAATCGTATTGTACTCTTTGTCTTATGATCCAACTTCTTCCATTCTTCATCGGTCACTCCCGTTGGTTTAGTACCCAGATCTACTGCGATCCACTGATCTTTATCCACCAATAGATCCTCCATCTTGAGTTTCCACAACTCAAAACTCTGACCATTGAAATTCTCAATCTCTATCTTTTCGCTGCTCGCCATCTTCTTTCACCACCAGAATCGATCTCCACTGAACAGGGTCTACCACAGGCCCGAGCGAAACCCCTCAGCAACAAAGGCATCCCCTTGAAGCCAAAACAGCTCTGATACCAAATGTAGTTTTTAACACCCCGTACAGAAATTACCTGCATACGAATTCTAAATCACAAAAAAAATAAAAATGTGAGAGGAATAACACATAAAACAACATATTACACAGAGATTCCCACTGGATCCCAAAATCGGGACTACCAGCTTGATTTTTCATTATGTTCCTTTCAATGTTACAATACATATTTATACATGCTGAAGCATCAAATACCATGGACCGAAACCATCGCATCCAAAACCATTGACCGAAAACCATCGCGTCCAAAAAACATGTGCAAAAATCATGCACAAAACCATAGGTGGGTCCGCCCAACCTAACTTAGCATCCAAAACCAAAATTTTCCTGGGCGCTGCCCCGAACCCCATAAAGTGGGGTTACGGGTACCCCTCAAACCCCCTGTTAACTATGTGGAAAGAATATAACACAACCCAACAAAATTAAGGGGTTCAAGAGCTCAAGGATGGGCATTGAGGCTTGAGGTTTCCCAATGCATAGTTCTGAGAGTAAATACTAGGGGACTATGCAGTTGATGGGCTTAAGAGCTCAAGGTTGAGTCTTGGGGCTTGGAGTTACCTAATGTACAATTCTAGTAGGAGAACAAGTTGGGAGACTACACAGTTGATGGATTCATGGACTCAATCTTGATGCTTCAGAACTAAGTTTTCACACTGCACTGTTGTGGAAGGAAAGGAGGCCAGGCGATTGTGCAATTATGTAGTTCAAGAGCTCAAGGTTGAGGCTTGGGGAATGAGACTGTGCAATGTGCAGTTCAGGATGGGTTGGAAATAAATATTTCATGGTTATGGAGCTCAAGGGCTAGGCTTGAGCATTGAGATTACGTAGTGTGAAATTTTGGGAGGTAGAGAATGTGCATTACATAATGTCAAGAGGAAAGGTTGTTGCTTGAAGACTGAAACTATGTAGTGCATAGTTCAAGATGGCTAAATGAGGCTAAGTAACCTGGTCGGGGAGTTTTCCCAGTTTTGACTAAGTGTTAGATTAGTGAGATGAAGTTGAAGAAAATCAAGACTTGAACATGATCACACACTTGGTTCATTTGATGACACGACATGAAACAATTATAACAGGTGAACAACATACTTTCCTCAATGTGACAACTTTGCGACATCTTACTCCAAGTGCGACACTAAAGATACACTATGCGACGACAATGGCGACACTTGTGCAACAATGCTTGAAAAATTGGAAATGATTAAGATGCATGTTTACGTGATGGGAACATCACATTAATGTAAATATTGCCCCCTAAAAAAAATCAAAACTCCACTTTACACGATAAGCGATGCTTCCCATGGCGGAAGGCAAAATTTTCTATATGAAAAGAAAAGTGTGAATGAAACTTGTGATATAGGAATGACGATGAAAGTGACACATGTCAAAGCAAAGATAACATGAAAATGACACTAATTAAAGTAAAAGCAAGCAAAACGATAGTAAAAAACATGAAAATGACACTCACGAAAACAAAGGTGCGCAAACATGATAGTTTGAAAAACTCTCTGAGATAGAAGTACAAACGCAACCAGAAGTGAGAGATTGTAAATGCCACTGAACACTGACTATTGACATGGATTGAACATTGAACATGCATTGTCTTGATGGATTGTGCTAACCTTTTCAATCTTGCATGAAGTAATGCACTCATGAATTCATTACGTATTGAGCATGTGTGAGCAGGTGACTTCGAAACTTGCAATCCAATAAGGGAGCTCAAAGACTTAACTGAGCATCAATTGACCAAGAAGTGACTATAGAATGACCGATTGAGAGATCTGCATTAAGCTCCAAAATTCAAGTATAGGAAAAATTTTGGAGGGTGTTTGTCACACCAATAGCAATAGGTTCTTTATTTAAAGTGATCTCCATTTTTTTTTCTCTCCAAATGCTAATTCTATTAACTGTAAAACAAAGTAAAAATACAAGGGGGTGAGACCTCAAGAATCATCCTCCGAGGACACTCAGAACAACAGAAACTATCCCTTGTGAGGGAAGAACTAGATACAAAAGCCATAGAACAGATATTGCCACCAGGAATTAGCCGAGGAAACATGAAGAGGAGGAGAAAACCATCTGTCGAGAGCATGTGACCAGAGCATGAGACCATCACATTACTCAAAATTCCAGAGACCATTAAAATGCTCAAAAAACCAAAAGAGTTTTACATTACTAAGCCACACAGAGAGAATTGATTCCGCATGTTTGAAGATAGCTAACCAGAGCCGCGTCCAAAACCGCTTGAGCATGATCATTTTAGTCATTCGAAAAGAAAAAAAAGGAGAAGGCCCAGATGGCCTTAGAATGCATCATCTTCATGCTGAGGTGCCTCCACCACCAGATAGACGTTATCCTTCCATGCATCCTCATGTCCATCATCTTCCTCATTTTGGTGCCTCATCAGGGGGCGCGTGTCACTATCCATCTCTTCCCGAATCCTCGAGACAGCAGTATCCATAGGCCGAGAGGCACTGGGAGCCTCGCTCCTTTCAGGTCTCTCCCCCTGATCTTTCTCTAGACTTTCCCCTGCATTATCATGTCTATTGCTTTGACTGCTAACTCCTTGGCAAGCTTCTAGAGAGGGCTCAGACATCAGCCGCACTCGAATTGGGGGCGTAGCTTCTTCTTCAGAGAAGAGAATGGTGATATTGGCGGTAATTACAGGTCTATGCAAATTTGTTTGAAAAGTGAAATGATGTTTTTGGAACCCATGATACAGAATTAGATTATGAACAGGATCCATAGAGCTGGTAGCCGGCTGCTTTCCACGCCCTCCCTGACTTCCCCCAGAACGACTCCTCTTGCTATGGCGCACCATGTTGAGGGGAGTCCACAAAGGCCGAGACCGGAGGGAGGAAAAACAATCCAAGAAACCAAAAGCAGAGCCCAGAGATAGGTTACATAGCACACGAAACAAATTAAGACACTAGCGGTCAGACTGTAATTGCAGGGAGAGTGACGTAGGAGAAGTGGCAGGGGAAATCAAAAGCTTACCCAAGTTTCCAGAGACCAGACCGCTAACTAAACGCCACACTTTCCCAAGCCAGAGATGAACCAGAAACGAAATACATAGAGGAAACTCACCTTTGATTGCAAGGAATAGCCAGCCTTCGAGACCCACTTCCAGCTTTAACCAGAGACATGAAGGCAAGGTGCTTACAATGGTAATGAAATCCCTGGACGCCATGGATAAAATAATCAAATCCATACCTTGAACAGAACAAGCAGTAAATGCAGAGAGCGTGCCAAATCTTCTACTCTGCAAATGATCCTTCAGGAACTGAGCGAACCACCTAAACATCACTCCCATCAACCGAATTAGCGAACCACCTGAACATCTCTCCCAATAGGTCTGCGTCTGGCAGTACCTAGCGCCTCCACTTGTCCTTTGAACCATAATTACACATTGATTTCACCTGCATCCGGGTAGTGATCTCCATTTTTTAACAAAAGTATGCACTTCATTTTATGCTCATACCTCATCCATTTTAATCACATGTTATCTTTTTAGTTATTTTCTCTTTAACACACATTAATCCTTTAATGCATCAACAAGTAGTTGGGAGTGTGCTATATTTGACTCAAACATGTCCCAACCTCTCTTTTGTAGTTTGTATTTTTCTCTCAATTCTTTCAATATCCATTGAAGGTAAATGAATCACAATATAATGCATTAATCTTACTACCAATTTTGGCATTCAATACACCTCTAATGCTTCTCATTTATGGTTTTCACTAACCTTGACTAGGCTAATTCAATTGATGATCGAATTTCCACTTACAACTTTGTTTATCACCTTAGCTCCAGTCCTATTACCTGGCCTTCCAAGATGAAATAATCAATTGTGTTATCCTCTATACAAAATATGTATAATGTTATAGTTCTTATTGTTCAAAAAATCCTTTTGATTTGACCCTCTCCCATGTCCTGTTTCACATAGTGTTACTACTACCTATATTGTCCTGAGACCACTTTGCTAAGCCAAGTGTTAGGTTCTCCAAGATTAATGTTATTTTCACTTGTACTGTCAAATTCACTCATAAGATGAACCATAAGCATGGGTACCTTATCCTCATCTCCACACCGGCTCCTATGAATATCACTTTATCATATGGCTATGAAGACTGTAATTTCATATACCCCAAACTTTTGTATCTCTTTCTAGGAATCGAAATTTCCACTTTTTCTTCCTTTGTGATTCCCAGTTGGCTCGTCAATGTCCAATGCTCTTTATTTCACTAGGATAAATTCTTAAAATTTTGGAGGTCCTGTCCAGTAGCTTCCAAGCCTCCTCCAACTTCTAGCGAAGGCTTCATACAAGAGAAGAGGGACTTACAAAAAAAAGAAACTAGCTTCTGCTAAAATAATCCCTCATTGCAATTGTCTCCACAATTCAACAACTCTCATTAGGATTTGATTCCATTTAGGGACACTCGATACATGGTGATTTCAATACCCAAAAGGGCTTTCCAACCCTTCTATAAGCATTATAGATATTGGAGTTGTTAATTACCACTAGGCACCATATAACGATCTACACCCAAACATGATTTTAGGAAACACCCACACACACAAATCCATGAGACATAAATATTATCACTTAATCACATAGGTAGAAATATTTATAGAGCTTTAACTTGTGCTATATAGGAAATTAGAAATAATGTTACAGAGATTTGGGGATGCATGAACTTATACTCACAGAGGAAAATTATACAGAGAATTCACATAGTTCAAATAGAAGATCAAACCCACAAAGACACATATGATAACTTAATTCATTTAATTACTCATAATAGGACATATCTACAAAGAATTGTGTAGCTTCTCTTTTCAAGCTACATGGCTCTGTTATACCTCTCTAGCTCCCCTCTTTCTATAACAACTTTTAATAGCTATCCTTCACCTTCCACCTGGCTCTTTTTTGCTATCATGGAAACATTTGTTAACTTTATATAGGTCTCCTTTCGATTTTTCTCTAGAAAAAAAACTTATTTCTTCTTGCCTCAGCTTATAGGAAGCAACTCCTACGCTTTATTATTCCTTTGGGACAACTTTTCATGTTTCTCTAGCATCTATTGAGCTCCTTTCCTCAAGGTATTATTGAGAAAAAAATTTCCTTTTCATCTTCCTTTTGTACAATCTATCCATCCCCATGTCTTGCAGAAAATGCACTCACACATAATTTATTAGCTTTAAAAACATAAGGTTTCTTCAACATCCTCATGTTCTTTTGAACTTATGAGACTCTTGTCAGGTCTCTACACAATAGCTTCATCATCTTTACTATTTATTACAATTATAGGTGTTTGTCAACCATCATCATTCCAAGGATCAACAACCATACACAAAATACTAGATTGAAAATCATTAGCCTCATTTGATGTCTTTGGTTTCAAATCTCCATGTTGGTCTGAACCTTTCACATAGTATGAGATTCTTAATCAATCTCTTTGCAATGTCTTCCTCATTCTCCTCTCCAAGGAATGCTCCCTGTTTCATTTTACAGTAGTAAACTCTCTCTCTTCCTCACTATTCATCTACTTTGATATTTTCATCTTTCAATTGAGCATTCAACATGTCCCTCAGTTTCTTCCTCAATTTCCTGGCAATTCCATAATAGACTACTTAATTTATTTATTTTCAGATCCCATCGACATATATAACCTTCATTCTCCATCTCTTATAGAAACATACTTAATACAATAGGCCTTTCTTTTAACTCAGACATCTTTATCAAAATCCTCATCACTCATCTTTCTATGACTCCCCTCTGAACCCTCATCATGACTATTTTTATTCATCTCCTTTCCCTTCTCCATGAACCTCTCCACGCTCACTGTGAACTACAAACAAGCCTCTAAGAGACAACTCACCAGGCTTCTCTTCTCTAGAGTTGGCCTTTTGGTATCAAAGGTTCTCTCCTTTGGAACCTCTCGAGCTTCCTCCACTCTCATGGCTTCTGCACTTTGCTCACCTCTTGAGAACTTCTCTTGTTCTCTTCACTTCTCTTGAGGACTCCCTCTATCCTCTTCACCTTTTGAACCTTAGTAAATTTAGGTTCACAAGTCATCAATGGGGTGGAGTTCACAATCCCCACAATATCTAACTACAATGTTTGGTAATTTGGAGCTCGCAGTTCCCACGAGATTTCAACCTTGATGCATAAATTTTGGGGTTTGTAGTTTGGAGCTCGCAGTTGTGGGATATGAAGACCAACATTGCAACATTGGCATTCAACAATACCATCTTTCTAGTATTTGGTATAATAACCATTTGGTCATCTCAACTTTGCAGGTTTAAATTTGTTGCATAGGAAAGACATGGTGAAGGATTTGCCACTCATAGAAAACCAGACAAGCTATGTGAAGGATGTATCTTGGGCAAGCAACATTGACCGAGGTGGATATTGGTGGCAACCTGCCAAGTCCATTTAGACCCCCACCATTGTTTCTTTCAGCTTTTCAGTTCCTTAATTGTAGCACACTTTACTATTTTTAGCAGTTTTTCGGGTTCTGAACTTCTGGAGCCGTTTTGAGACCCTAAATGACGTTTTTTGGGAAAACTAGGAGCAACATGGGTCCGTGGACCAATGTTGCTCTCCCCAAAGTTGTATTTCTTGGATAGAGCTTTCTAACAAGATAATGTGCGCGTTAAACGGAGATCGTATGCCAAAATTACGACCACGGGAAGTTGATGTACCAATTTACCCAAATGGGGCTCACAGTTTGGTGTTTCATCTTCTAGGGTTAGGTTTTTGGATGTTTAGGGGTTTCCATTGTTTCTCAACAATAAATAGGCCTTTGAGCCTCATTATAAGACAATTCAGAGGCATGTAGCCACCACATCTCTTCTCAGAGATAAGCTACCATCGCCCTAGCTGGTTTATTTCCACTGTTGTTTGTAAGCATATTTCAGTATTTTACATTAATGAAATGAAGTATTATTTCTGCTACATCTCTGTGTTTATGGTTATCTTCGTAATTTGTTGCGTTCCTATTTAAATCTAGATACGTGTTATTAGAGTAGTCTGCTTTTTCTTTGTTTTTCTTTGAATGTCCCCAACAAGGTCGGGATATAAGGAGTTAGGGCTTGAACTAGTCGAACCTTTGTAAGACCAGCCTCGCAAATCCCGATGGCCTCCCATGGCGGATGAAAAGAAAGAAAAGGGGGCAGGAGATCCTATCAAAATCTTGCTCGAAGAAGCCCTTGAGTGACAAAGGAACGTAATGATGGATAGCTTTTCCCAGATCCTTCAGCAGCTACCCAGGGGCAACACATCGGCTTCCAACAGCTACTCTGGAAACGCCACACTGTTTAAGGTACAAGTTAATTTTGAAATCCCCATATTCGAGGGTCAGATAGACGTAGATGCCATCAATAAATGGTTAAATCTACTAGAGGGTTATTTTTTTGTTCATGATTTTTCAAGTCAGGAAAAAATTATTTTCGCTCTTCTCAAAGCATCCCCCCATGTCAAGGATTGGTGAAAAACCTACTGCGAGTAGAAGGATGAAAGTACAGGCTCATTATTTTCAGCTACACCCACTTGAGATTCATTCTGACATGCCATCAAGGAACAGTACTACCCTGTCAGAAACTATGAGGGTCAATACATAAAGTGGACCACGTTGTGGCAAGGAAGGAAATAAGACGTGTTGGAGTTTACCAATATTTTCCATACCCTTTGCACAAAGTTGGATATCAAGGATTCGGGGCAACATTTGGTACTAAAATATCACGACTACCTGCACAAGTACATCTAGGAAGAAATAGAATTCCTGAACATCCCCTCACTTGGCATTGTCTACCAATATGCCGTCAAGGTCGAGCAAAATTTTAAACAGAAGAAGCGAGACTCTGGATCTACGAATCCAAAGCAAGGGAAAGATGCCCCCAAACTACAGAACAAAGGATAAAGCCAAGGCAGGGTAGCCCAAGACAACCCGCCAAAGCTGCAAGCAAAAAAAAGCGCCGTGAAGCTAAAAAAGGACATAGGAAAGTGGTGTGAGTTCCATAAGAGCTCCACTCACAACACAAGTGAGTGTCAAGCCAAGCAATCATTGGTGCCCGAGCTAAAGGTTTCAGAACTAGATGCATGTTTTGACTCTGAGTCAAAACCCGACAAGGGGAATGACAAAGGGAAGCATATTATCAATGCAGAGTCCAACGCCACCGTTGCCACCACGAAGATACAGAAGGATGAACCCGAAGATCCACAGGAGGAGGAGCGTCTTTTCCACTCTCAGATGTGGGTAAAGGGCTCCCCGCTACAATTCATTGTCAACAGCGGGAGTCAAAAGAACCTCATTTCGACAGAGGTAGTGAAGAAGTTGGGCTTACCAACCACAACACATCTAAAACCATACACCATTGTGTGGCTTCACCAAGGACGGGATCTTCGCGTGAGCCAACAGTGTCGCCTTCCATACAACATCAAGCCCTTTACAGATGAGGTATTGCGTGACATTGCTCCCCTTGAAGTTTGTGATGTATTATTAGGACAACCATACTTGTGGAAGTGACATGTTGTGTATGAATCAAGGCCCAGTGTTGTTATTGTTGCTTTGGGAACTAAGTTGTGCAGGATACCAGAGGTAGCACTACCTACCACCATCTCTTTGATTACTACAAAAAAATGCAGTAAGCTCGTTTCCAACACCGGGAAATTTGTTTTCCTGAATACACCCTCAAGGAAAGAAGAAGACAATGGCCACAACCTCCAGACAGGGCCCCTCCGCATGACAACTATAGATGGACAAGGTCGTGGAGGAGTACGAGGACATCTTCACCTCCCCCACAAGGGTTCCTCTGCACTGTCAGGTCAAGCACTCCATCGATCTGACCCCAAGTGCGTCACTGCCCAGTGGACCAATCTATCGACACTCCATTCTGGAGAATGATGAAATCAAGAGGTAGATTTAAGAGCTGCTACAGAAAGGTTGCATCCATCCAAGTTCATCGCCCTTTGGGAGCTTGATCGTGTTGGTACAGAAGAAGGATGGGGCTTGGAGACTCTCTATTGACTATCGAGCGTTCAACAAGATCACTATCCATAATAGTTACCTGATCCCATAGATTGATGACCTCTTGGACCAACTGAAGGGGGCAAAATATTTGAGCAAGATCGATTTGATGTCAGGATATCACCAGGTACCCATCACACCCTTTGATGTGTGGAAGACTGCCTTCAAAGTCAAGGAGGGCCTTTTCGAATGGTTTGTTATGCCTTTCAGATTGATGAATGCTCCTGCAATATTCATGAAGCTAATGGATGACATCTTGCAGCCATTCACCAACTCATTTGTAGTGGTATACTTGGATGACATCCTGAGCTTCAGCCAGAGTTGAGAAGACCCTCCACCACATCCGACAGGTTGTCCAAACACTGTGGCAACACAAGTTATGTGCCAATTTGGAGAAATGCACTTTTGGCATGACCCAGGTTCAGTAACTAGGATACATTATTGATGAACAGGGGGTGCATGTGGATCCATCCAAGATCCAAGTCATTCGAGACTGACCATCTCCAACCACTTTGACAGAGCTCTGCAGATTTCTAGGTCTTTCCAACTTCTACCGCAGGTTCATGTTGGGATTTTCTCATATCACTTGGCCCTTAAGTCAAGTCACCAAGGGAGGAGTGAAAGCAAAATTCTTTTGGTCTGAACCTCAACAAAAGGAATTCACAAAATTGAAAGATTGCCTCTTCATGGCACCAGTGCTTGCATTACCAGACTTGCAACAACCATTTGAGGTCGAGATAGATGCCTCTAACTGTGTTATTGGGGTAGTCCTTACTCAACACAGGCATCCAATGGCATATCACAATGAGACACTTTCAGACATAGTCCAGAAGTATCCCACTTATGACAAAGAGATGTATTCCATTGTGCAGGCCTGCCGAAAATGGAAGCATTACATTTTGGGGAA
>APFE030665177.1:296449-321371 GCA_000404065.3 Pinus taeda
TTTACCCAAATGGGGCCCACAGTTTGGCGTTTCATATTCTAGGGTTAGGTTTTTGGATGTTTAGGGTTTTCCATTGTTTCTCAACAATAAATAGGCCTTCGAGCCTCATTCTAAGACAATTCAGAGGCATGTAGCCTCCACATCTCTTCTCAGAGATAAAGTTGCCATAGCCCTAGCTGGTTTATTTCCATTGTTGTTTGTAAGCATTTTTCAGTATTTTACATTAATGAAATGAAGTATTATTTCCGCTACATCTCTGTGTTTATGGTTATCTCTGTAATTTGTTGTGTTCTTGTTTAAATCCAAATCAAACACAGAGAGACATTTCCAGTAGGAAAGTTAGTAAGGGCAAAGGCACCTTTGGAGATTGTCCACTCAGATTTATGTGGACCAATGCAAACACCATCAATTCATGGCAACCACTATGTATTGACCTTCATAGATGACCACACAAGGAAGACATGGGTCTATCTCCGAAAATAGAAAAGTGAAGTCTTTGAGCACTTTCACCAATACAAAGCTCTTGTTGAGAAGCAATGTGGACACTACATCAAAGTCCTCAGGACTAACAAAGGTGGAGAACATATCTCAAATGATTTCCTTCGTTTTTGTAGGGAGCATGGAATTCACAAGCACTTTATAGCAAGATATACACCGCAGCAAAATGGTGTGGCGAAAAGGAAGAATAGGACCATTATGGAAATTGCAAGGAGTATGATGAAGGCAAAGCATTTGCCAAATGATTATTGGGCTAAATTTGTTACTTGTGCAACATATATCTCGAATAGATGTCAAACCAAAAGTGTCCAAAACATAGTTCCTAAAGATGCATGGAGTGGAAAAAAGAATAGTGTCACTCACATGAGAGTTTTTGGATGTGTGGCATATGCACATGTCCCAGATGAGTTGAGGAAGAAGTTGGACAGCAAGGGGGAGAAATGTATATTTGTTGGATACAGTGATGAATCCAAGGCTTACAAACTCTACAATCCATTCACCAAGAAGGTCATAATCAATAGAGATGTGCAGTTCATAGAAGAGGAAGCATGGGATGGAAGTTTAGAAAAGAAAGTAAATATCAAAGCATGCATACCGTATGAGGACAAAGAGGAATTAACAACAACAAGCAATCCCTCAATAGTGACTCCCTCTACACCTATGCAAGCGCAACAAAGTAGGAAACAAGCAACACCATCAACAAATAATAGAATAGTTTTGCGCAGCCAAGTAAGTGCCTCTCCAAGCACACCACAAAAGCGCAACACCAAGTGACATGTCAAGCCCATCTTCAGCAAGCACAAGAAGATCAAAATTCAGAAATTTAAATGAAAATTATGAGCAAGAAGAAGTTGATAGCAGCACTGGTCTGAATTCCTTATTTGTATTATTTTGTCATATAGATGACCCAATCCATTTTGAAGATGCAGTCAAAGAAGAAAATTGGGTTGCGGAAATGGAGGAAGAAAAAGAAGCAATAGAAAGGAATAACGCATGGGAGTTAGTGAGCCTTCCGAAAGGAAAACATGTCATTGGAGTGAAGTGAGTCTATAAGACCAAAAGCAACATTGAGGGAAATTATGAAAGGTAAAAAGCAAGGCTAGTTTTCAAAGGATACAAACAGCAACATGGAAGAGATTACGTGAAGATGTTTGCACCAGTCGTAAGGATGGAGACAACGCACACAGTTGTGGCAATTGTCGCGCAGCATAAATTGAGAGTGTATCGAATGAACGTAAAATCAACGTTCTTGAATGGAGCGTTGAAAGAGGAAGTGTATAGAAAGCCAAGAAGACAAAGTGTATCAGTTGAGGAAAGCTCTTTATGGGTTGAAGCAAGCACCACGCACATGGTACATCAGGATAGATGCCTACTTGTTGGACAATGGTTTCGACAAATGTGACGGTGAACCCACTCTCTACATCAAAGAGAGCGAAAGTAAGATTCTCATTGTCATCTTATATGTAAATGATTTGATTTTTACAGGCAATGATGATTCCATCATCGCTGATTTCAAACAAGATTTGAAGAGTGAATTTGAAATGACTGACTTGGGAATGTTAAGATATTTTTTGGGCATATAAGTGAAGCAAACAGAAAATGGCATTTTTATCTCTCAAACGAAGTATGTGGCAAATATTTTGAAGAGGTTTAAAATGTAGAACAGCAAGCCCGCACCAACTCCAACTCAAACTGTCATGGGGTTGAAGTTGAGGAAAGAAGATTGTAGTAACAATGTCAATCTGACATTATACAAAAGCATGATAGGCAGCTTGTTGTATTTGACCGCCACTAGGCAGGATATAATGTATGCAGTAAGTTTGGTGTCAAGGTTTATGGAGAAACCCAATGAGACACATTGGTAAGCAACAAAAAGGATTCTAAGGCATGTCAATGGGACAAAATAGTATGGCATTTTGTACACAACAACAAGTGATTTCAGGCTGGTTAGTTACACAAACAATGATTGGGCAAGAATTATTGATGATAGAAAGAGCACGTCAGGTTATGTATTTCATTTGAGTTTCGGAGCCATTTCATGAGCTTCCAAGAAGCAGCCAATAGTGTCACTGTCAACAGAAGAAGATGAATATGTCGTAGCAACAACAACAACGTGTGAGACAGTTTGGATGAGAAGAATGTTGATGGATCTTCGTCATGACCAAGAGGGAATGACAACTATTTTCGGCGACAACACCTCAGCTATTCCACTGTCAAAAAATTTTGTCTTTCACAAGAGGACCAAGCATATTGATGCTAAATATCATTTTATCATAGAGTTGATTAACAATGATGAAATTGTGTTGCAGCACTGCAGGTCACAGGAACAATTTACTGATATCTTCACAAAGCCATTGGCACGTGAAATTTTTGTTTATTTCAAAAACTGTTTGGGAATTGTCAATGGCGACAATTGTGATTAAGGGGCAGTGTTGGAAATAATAATCTCAACCACCACAATAAACACCCTGATAGCAGCCATACTTGTTAGAAGTATTTTTGCAGGTTGCGTCTTTGTTTGAAGATGGAAGGACTGAAGCCAGAACAAAAGTACAGCGGAAACCATTCCTCAACACAGCAAAGAATTTAAGGCATTTAATGTATTTTGGTAAATAGATATGGGTAAGCATTTACTGCACGACTATTGCCCATACTCCACAAAGCCCTATGTAATTCTAATCACACTCAACAACAATGTATTAATTATTTGCTTTGTCATGCATTAATGAAAAAAATTGTATGTTGAGATAAAGAAGCATGTAAAAGTCATTTTGCAACTAAGAGACAAACAAAGCCAGAGAAAATGGTGGAGCAAATTTTGGTGGGTGCGTGAAAACAACATTAATGTGTTTTAATGTGTGTTATTCCCCCTAAATGTAAATCACTATAAAACCTTTGTTTTACTTGGTCAATGAGCTGCAGTCTCATGTGAATATATTTTCATGTTTTAGAATTCAATCCTAAGCTATTATTGTGTTACTCCAAACTTACTCTGTTCTAAATCACTGTAAAACCTTTGTTTTACTTGGTCAATGAGCTGCAGTCTCATGTAAATGTATTTTCATGTTTTAGAATTCAATCCTAAGCTATTATTGTATTACTCCAAACATACTCTGTTCTACTTCGTTTTTTTGCCGGAGCTTCGCGAAATAATTTTACTCTGCCTCTCCGCGTAAATTCTGTGTAATTTTTCTAACATTAATGGTGAATCCATGAATCCTCTGGTTGCTGTGTAGTATTAGGGAAACAATTGAGAGGTACAATAAATTCCATAGGGAAAACATGCAGCAGGCGGGAGCTCTTATAGAATTTGATGTAAGACTCGATCTTGATCAATCACATAATCAAATTCAACCTTTTTTAGTAGCATGCAATATGTGGTGAAGCTAAGGAATTCAACTAACACGTAGTATTTGCAACAGGAAGCAAGAAAACTCAGGCAACAATGTGATATTCTTACGAATTCCATCAGGTTAGCAATGCTGTCGACTTAATACTGTGAAAGTAGCAATGATTGATCAATCAATTTTATTTTGAAACAAAGTATTTCACTTTCCAATCGGTAGACAGGGTGTATATACAATTAACAGTTAGATATTTTGTAGCATTTAAGCTCCTAAAATAAAGTGCATCTGGCTTGCTTTTTAATGATATTCATATTTTCTGTAACTCTGGTTCTTGATGGTATTCATATTAAGGAATTTAGACTTCTGTGATCCATAACATTGTTTAGAGAATTTTCGGCGAAAATCACATAAGTATTCTTTTGTCAACCAACCAGTGTGGTTCGAAACGAGTCGACAAAAGAATACTTATGTGATTTTCGCAGAAGATTCTCTAAACAATATTCATATTGTTAGTAACTCTTGTTAAAAGGAGGAAATTATTGGCTGTGTCATTTTTACATCATCGGCATCTGCTGCAATAAATTTGGACATTGAAAGCCTCCTTTCCACATATCTCTTTCAGCCATATCTACAGAGAACAAAATAACATGGCAGATTATCTTTTTAAGAAAGGTCTATCTTCACTGCCTGGGATGATCCTTTACATCACTACAATCAATGGCTCAGTCTATTCTGGAGCCTTCTTTATATATGTTTGGCTGGTTTTGATTCTCTGGGGGTTTGATTCTAGTTAGTGCTTATGGTTTCATCACTGATCACTGGGACTGTGCCTTGTTTTCTTATGGCATTTTTCTGGGCCTTTTTGTCATTAGGATATTTTGGTTTTGGGATATCTTGGAGCATATGCTTGTATTATGTCTCCTGAGATCCTGTTTTTTTGGACTGCTCCTCTGTTCCTTTCATGAGACCATGTGTTTGGGTCAGTGAAAGAAAAAAACACAAAGCCCAAAATTATGAATTCAACTTGTATCTTATTAAAATTAAATTGAGAAAAGGAGGATAATAATTATTTCTCTAATTAGTGAACATAAATTCAATTTATAGAAGTTGTTTTGTTTCATTCATTGTCATCATAGATGATTTTATTTGTTTGTTTTTTTTTCATTCCTTGTGCAAATAGGTTTTTTGTGTGTTTATTTTGCCTCTTAAAATGTAGTATAGGTGATGGCTAGTTATTCTAGGCAGCAAAATTGGTGACTGAATGTATAGTTTATTAACAGGCAATCAATGGGTGAAACTCCTAACTCATTAGGCATGAAGCAACTCAAGCAGATTGAAATCCAGATGGAAAAGAGTATCAGTCGTGTACGATCGAGGAAGGTAAATCAAACACAGTAAATTAATATTTGGTTTCGAAAAGTGCAAGCAACTCACCATTCCTTTATTGTTCTTAAACAGAATGAAGTGATGCTTGAGGAGATAAAGAATCTGCAAAGACAGGTATTAATATAGCACATATTGATATCCTAGCATATTTTTGTGTGAGCTTTTCCTAACTGTAGTTGTTTTCAGGATTTTGCATAGCCATAAGTCGATCAGACATTTAGATTCAACATTCTGCTGTTGTTTCAGGCATTTATATTAATGGCTGAGAACCAGCTCTTACGCAGTAAGGTAGCTCTCTCCCTCTGAATTTTTCGTATTATGTATGTGTATATCTGAATCTACAGTTTATTTGTGTTTAATATATATTTGGGGAATATTTTAAAATTCGATGGAAAAGTGAATTCAAATATCAAATTCGTTTCATACGTGTTCAACCTTGGATGGAAAGACACCAAAAAAATATTATATAGCTATACTTAAACGAAAGTAAATAGTATGAAGGAAAATGCAAAATGTGTTCTTCATGGAACATATAGAGCTAACTATACAAGTTTACTGCATAATTGGTGCATTGATCTTGGCAATGTTCATGTTTTTTGGTTGGTTGGTTCCATTATCACAGCCCCAAATTTGGCTATGTTCCAGAATATAGAATCCATGTTGAACCATTATTTAGCAAGGTTACTATAATTTGGGTCTCTATCTTGGGGAGGGCACCAAGTACATGTCTCTCTACCCATTAAGCAACTTCTAGACCCTAGAGTAGATCCTAAAGAGATACCACTTCCTCATGAATTTATTTTGAATAACGATCTTTTCGCTCAAATTTATGCCACTTTTGTTGAGGGATTGACTCCATTTTTCACCGTGAATTGGTCGGAATATTCATGATTTTTTACTTTTCGTGGAGGATTAAATCCAATAACAGGGATTAGTGGTTGACCAATACTGCATATCATCATTTGGTTATTGCATTTCTTTTCCTCATAGTCGATCATATGTATAAGAGAAATTGGCAGATTGTCCATAACCTCAAGGACATTTTAGATCATAAATGTCCATTTGCGAGGGAGGGCCATAAAGATCTTGACACGATCTTAATTACTTCATGGCATGATTAACTAGCAATAACCTAGCTATGTTAAGATCTTTAATTATTGTTGTAGCTCACCACGTGTATTCGATGCCCCCCTATCCATATCTAGCTATTGATTATGGTACCCACTCTCTCTGTTAACACATCATATGTGGATTGGTGGTTTTATCAAAGTTTTACTGTTATAATTATCTATATCTATATCTTATCTATATCTATATCTATATTATATATATATATATATATATATATATATTGATTTCATATATCTCTAGTGACAAAAGAATTGAGAATCCAAGATAAGGTCATGGAGAGACGAGTCGTTTATCATTATGATAGGTGTGAAGTGGAAGTGCAATGATGTATGCACTTGAGGCATCCTAACAAAATGAGAGATTTGAACCTTGCTCCTACATGACCAAATCAATTTGATCGAGTACTAGCCATCTATTATTTTCGTTTTTCAAAACTATGGAATCAAAAGCTCTGCCCTCCCTCTATGTTGGATAGAAGGGTAGAGGAGGGTTCTCTACTTGGAAGGGTCACCCGTTCGGTGTCCTTTCTAGAATTGGGCCTTCACAATCATTACCCAATATGCCTTTTTCACATTTATGCTCTTCCTCGTTCATGGTTTGAAATTCTGGTGTCCTAGGTGTAGAGGAACCACACAAAACCATCTTGAACTTGTTGGTTAAACTCTACTACGATGATGATATTGTAGGGGAAGCCTTGCAGAAAAATAGCTCAATGCCAAGATGATAAAATTTTTAATGCCTCTTCTTCTCATTAGAAGATTCTCTTCTTTGAAACCCCATTTTTGAAATCATTTCTTTCCCACTCCACACTTTACTTTGAAACACAATGCCTGCACTCACTCATAACAATAAATTTTCTTCTGCATCCTATTATCGCGAAGAGAGGAATCCCTCCTTTTATGAGAAACTCCTAGGAATGAATCCAGTGGAGATGGTGTCATAGCTCAAAGGATTAGAGAACATGGCTACGAACCACGATGTCAGGGGTTTGAATCACTCCTCGCCCACCCAAAAAGGGGACAAAAGGGAGGCCTTTTAGAGGTAGGGAAAAAAAATGATAGTTCTAACAAAGAGTAACATTTTGAGCGATTAATGGCCTTTTCACTACTTAAAATCATATCATTGATAGCTCCCATAGAAGGATATAAGTGCTTATAGATATATTTCATCTTTAGAGAGAGAAAATAGTAAAAGGAGCAACAAAATGAAATATCGGTGCTACAAAGTGTGCTAGAGAATTGAGCTCCATCACTAAGAGAAATAAATTAGATTGAAGAATATTAAAGTTTTTTACATTGAATAAAGAAAGCTTGACACATATTGAGGCTAAGCAGTCATAATACACGATCTAAATTAGCTTGAAGAATATTGATGTTTTTTCACATTAATCCACATAAACCTCTTCTTGCAATATGCCATTTAAGAAAGTAGGTTCTACATCAAGCTTAAAAACTTTCCATTGGTATTGAGTTGCAATAGCCAAAATAGTTCTTACTATTAGCACTCCTTAGTTTTCCCAAGGCTAAGAAAGGAAACCAAAGAGGTAACCTCAGACCAACTTTTGACTTGGTAGCTAGCCCTACCAAATCAGAGAGGGCTCTCTCTAAAACAACCTCACAACTAATGGAAATGAATGGAATAAATTAAGGTTTTAGGCTAGGTATAATCTTAGTAGGGTTGCATTAGGGTTTGCTAGATAGAGAGCACTAGGTTTAGGAACTAGGTCAAGTAATTATAAAGGTCAGATGTAGTCATAAGATGGGCCAAGGTAGGTGCAATCAGTGGCACAAATTGGTTTGTAATTATAGTGTGGTGAGGAGAATATAGTAGGATTTTAAGTGAGCAAAAGCATGAATTCACTTATCTAGAAGGAAAACATTAAATGCTAATCCCAAACAAAACAGAGCATTAAAATGATGATTTATGTTTAAAACTCATTAGATAAAGTATGAGAAGAAAGTAGATGGCTACTAATAATCAAATATATAAGAAAATATAGGAAAAAACAGAGCCACTGATCACAACACAAGAATCCCATAAAAATAGTTGCAACTGTATATTATTTCTACCAATATCAAGTACACTAGTTCAAAAGTATGAGATTCCAATATCCAACCCTCTCCTTTGCTTGATTTTGACTACATATAGATGAAAAACCAAATTTCCCCTCTAAGGGGTTGAATCATGCTTCCTAGGAACTGATTTCATGATCCTACCTAACCATTGCCACATCATAAGGAAGTTAGAAACCACCTTCCAAACTTAGAAACCAGAGATGAAAACTTATACTTTGAAATTTTTTAACTCACGAGCCAAACTACCCTTCCCGATTTTGAAACGTTGTGATCAAGCTGAAACTTGTTGTTTTGTTTGAGTGACTTGGTGAAAGGTGAACCATGTCTAGCTATAGGGTAAATGGGGAGTCCAAATTTACCCGCATAGCGATTCCATAATCCCTGAAAGACCAAGGCCCTATGTTGTCAATGTACCAAAATAGAGAAGCTAGAGTTCAACCAGTGTGTCACCAAGTGTTGTAGTGGCTGCAATGTCCTCCAAATTTTTTGCCTGCATCTGATTTCAGAGCCTCCCTTAGTTTTTTACTTGATGTTTGCAAGCACTCGAGCTCACCCGTGAGCTCGTGTTGAGTCTTTTCACCCTCCTCACTTGACTGTTCAATGTACATCCTTTTGCATATTGGTCACAATGTCACGCTTGCAGCCATGTTTTGGTCATGCACAAGGTCTCGCTTCATGTGTACAAGTTGTATTCGCTATGTAAACATATGTTACACTCACACAAAAATTTGTATGCACTGTCACGCAAGCATCGTCGCGATCATTCAACGATCTATCACAAGTGTCGCACTTGTCGCTCGATTGTCTTAATGGTTTGAGGCATCTTTTCATTGAGTAATGTTGAGTGTGTGTTCACAAGATCATGTATGCATAAGTTCACTCACTCAGACACTTAGTCATTTTTCTAAAGTTCTGATGACTGAATCACCCTCTAACAACCGGACATTCACTGAGTTACATTGCGCAGTGTCAGCACTCTTGCAAGCCTCTTCTAGCCCGTTGCCTGCATTTCTTCACCATTTCTTCCTCCAAAAATTGCGCATATGTGCCCACCAACCGAACTAGATTGCACAGACAATCACTGCTGATCCAGATTTCCCATCTCAGTCTCCCAGTGACTTCTGCGCAATTTTCACTGATAGTGCCCGGAGCTTTAATCCCAGCTTGAAATATGCCTTGCACAGTTTTGTAGCCTTGTCATCTCTCCTGGTCACCTGCATCCGAAATCGAATAAGAATGCATCATGGTAGACTAAGAGTTTTATGGATTTGATGTTGTCTCGTCATGAGTGATTGCAGATACAGGTACATGGATAAGACATGACACGACGATGGATGGGATGAACAAGGAGAGCACATGCAAGGAAATTTGTTTGCAAACGGATGAATGAACGATTCAAACGAGGAGATTTTCTCATGAACGAATGATGCGTGCGAGGATATTTTTTCGTGAACGGACGATGCATGCTAGGAGATTTTTTCGCAAACGGATGATGCATGCGAGGAGATTTTTTTGCGAATGGATGATGCATGCGAGGATATTTTTTCACGAATAGACGAACATATGAAGCATGCCAAAGTACAAGCAAAGGAGCGATGTGCACATGCAACATCAAGCAAACACCACGACCATCAAAGACGCCACACACCTTGCCATGTGGATGTGAAGAAAAGATACACCAAGAGGACATTGGTCACTTGGCAACACTGCAACTCGACATGGACATCACCAGCAGCATGAACATACTAGCACTATCATGTCGAGTTGTGTCACGAGTCATGTCAGACACATCATTATTGTGGGCCATACTATTGTAAATCAATGTAATGTAACGTGAAACTCTAAGAAACCCACATGTAATCTGCAGAGTCATGTATTCTGAAAAGTCATGAAAGTCAAATAGTCATGAGGGAAGTCAAATGGTCACAAGGGTCAGTTTTACCCTTGGCGATAAATACCCCTCATTTGTACATGCAAAAGAATTTTCACCTTGGCTCCTCCCACATAGCCTTGAGAGTATTTAGTCTTTTCTTTGAGGAGCAAGTAGTGGCTCCAATGCCCCTTTCATAGGGTTAGTGATGTATGGCATACTAATGTGTCTTGGAATTTTTGCTTAATCCAGAAGCCTCATAAAATGCCAGCACATTTTCACACATGTATTGTAACTATTTGTGTGACTAATATTGAACACTTGTAATGCATGTTGCTTTAACCTATGTTAAACAATTGAACTCTTTTGGTCGCTCTAATACATATATTTACAAAAAGGTGTTGTATGAGTTGTTAATGTTGTCCTACTCACGTGGGTTGCCTCACCATACATCAGACAGACACTTCCCCATAAACTTGTTATAACGACCGTCACACTCGCGCGTGCTACTTTGATAGGGGTTGTACATCTTGTTTTCTCTTGTGTGTTGTGACTATTGCATCCATGTGGACTACTCCTCCGGAAGTTGTGCATGAACTGTTGTGTTGTGTGTCTCCGACAAAGTTGGGACTTTTTCCCTTTCGACTGGAGACTCACTTCCACCCTCTCTCTCTGCGGTGAAACGACCTTGACACTACAAACACTAGCACTCACCAAGCACATGAACCTCGATGTTCAAAGGTGAACCAGACCAATCTCATGTGTTGACAAGCAAGTGCTAAGGCATATATTTAAAATAATGGCAACCAATCCATCGTACCGGATGGGACTCCTACACTAAACAGTGTGAAGTCTAGTTGGGACTTCATGGGGAGATCCCCTGAATGTTGGTGGGTCTAGCACCGTCAACAAAGCCCCATCCCTTATTTTTCTACTAAAGAAGGAAATCGGTTGCTCTTTTTTCTGATCTTTCTTCTACGTGAGGAAAATAGTCAATGTATGTTCAAAGGCAAAGGAAAAGATGATAAAATCTAGTATATAATCCAGGCTAATAAGGATAGGAGCATGGGACAATGCAAACTTGATTTGATTGAATTATTTTCTTGCCCAAACCCTTTCACTTCGCTTCTTTTCTTCAACATATTAGTGATTTCCCTTAAATGTTCAGCAAGGTTAGGAATAAACATCCTTAAAAAATTGATCTTACCATTGAATGATTGAATTTCCTTCTTATTTCTAGGAAAATTCAGTTGTTGAATTGCCTCAATCCTTGAAGGATCTACTCGGATGCCATCTATAGATATAATATGACCGAGAAATTTTCCCTCCTCCATAGAAAATAAACTTTTCTTTGGATTCAATGATATGCCAAATTTTCTGCACCTTTGGAAGATTGTCCTCAAATGTTGCAAGTGCTCTTCATATGTCTTGGAAAAAACTGTTATCTCATCGAGATAAATGACCAAAAATGCATCCTTCTCATTCACAAACAGGATATCCATTGCTCATTGAAAATTTCTCTTGTGTTCTTCAACCCAAAGGGCATATTAACATACATAAAAGTACACCAAGGTGTCATGAAAGATATATTTTATTGATCATCCGGATGAACCAAGATCTGATTGTATCCGAAATATCTATCTCACAATGAAATTATGGAAGAACCAACCACCCTTTGTAGGATATGATATATTTTTTGAATTGGATAGTTGTCTTTCAATGAAACTTTATTTAAATTGTGGAAATCAATACACAAATGGATCTCGCCTATATTATTTCTTACTAGGGACACTAATACCTACAGTATACAATCTATTTACTTCTTTTTCAATAGAGGGAAGCAACTTTAGATTGATCCTTCTTAGTTTCTGACAGAAAGGATTCCAATCAGGATTTATGGGAATGGTATGCTGAATTATGTTCTTCTTATAAACCTTTAGATCAGTGTAATCCCATGCAGAAACATCAGTAAATTCATTCATGAGTGCTGCATATTTACCTTCCATTTCTGGACTCAAAGACTTTGATAACTTAACCATTCTTGGCTTCTCGGGCGTGCCAATATTAAGGTCCTCTACTCGTACTTCAGTTGGCATCATTGTTGGTTTTTGTGCAACATCATCATGATCAAAAAGCTCCTCCAACGGTTCTAGGCCTCCTGGGATTGAGTTTTCCTTCATTTGTAGTACCTCTAATTCTGTTGCATGCATTTCCTAATCATCTTCATAAAATAAATCATCAATTTGAGAACTACCAAAATCTTCTTCCATCTGTAGGAAATTTTTAATTTGTTTGTCATCCTAGAAGACTTGCAAATACTGAAGATTGTCTGGAACAACACTGCGATGTTTGACATTGATCTCATACTTCTTGTTTGGATATACTGAAATTTTAAGCATACTAGCTGAAGTGGCAAGGGAGTTAGCAATGAGGTTGTTGTTCCTTGGGATCAATGATAAAGTATACTCAGGAAAGGTCTTAAGGATGTCTAATACTACATTGCAGTATTCTCACATTCTAGGATGCTTGGCATGGTATTCCCCTATGACTTGCTTTATTACTAATTCGGAGTTGCCATATACATAAATCTTCTTAACGCCTAGTTTATTGAGTATTTTAAGACTGGATATCAAAGCCTCACACTCCGCCTCATTGTTGGAACAATCAAATGCTAATTTATATTAACACAACTGGACATTACAAGGAAGATTATACAATTGATTCATAGGACCATGAATCGAAATCCCAATTCTAGTTCCCTCCTTACCTAAGGCTCCATCAAAATCCATGGTCCACAAACCATTTCCTTCATTGATAAGCTCAATTTTGGATGAATGTTTTTGATTATCTATTTTAGAATGATCTGATGTCTCAATAGGCTCTATCTCATTTATTGTTTTAGTTGTCTTCTCAATTTCTGCACTTGACTACAAACTACTCGGTACCTGTTCTTGTTTTTCTGCACTAGAAACTTCTTGAAGACAATCTGAATTTTTTGGAATTTCTGATTTTTCCTCTATCTAATTTTCTAACTCAGCTAAACAATCATCATTGTACAAATAAAAGACTTTAAATCATGTACAACATGAATTTGGTGATTATTGGGTTTCTCCTTGCTTCTAATCATGTACTTCATCTTTTTCTCCCTATATAATTTTCTAATTTGTCCAAAAACTGGTATAGGAGCATAGGAAAATTCTAGCTGCAAAGTGCCTTTAAGTTTCGCTCCCCATGATCAGGAGAGAAAAATTCCATATCTCGGGGGAATGTCAGCTACAACAAAATCCATGAGAACTTCTGTGCTGGAATTTGATCGAAGGATACCACCAAATCTTTGATAAGACCAAGACACTTAACCCTTCCCGATTCAAAAGCGTAAAGTTCATGGTATGGTCTAGTAATATCCAATCCTAATTTATACATGATGGCTTTGGGCATGAGATTATGGGAGGCCTCAGAGGTTAGCATAACATTATGGAGAATGAACTCATGGATTTTGAGACTGAGATAAGAAGGTGGAACTTCGTTGTCTTCTAAGTTACCATCTACAGTAGGTCTAAACAAAATCTTAGGGTGGTCATCAGTAACATTCACCATATTAGACATTTGGTCAGCCTTAAGCATTTTGGCTAGAAGGAACTTGTATTGGTCATTCTTAATCAATTCAGTCAATGGAATTGAGGCTTTAAGTTTTGAAATTTCATTATCAAGACTAAATAAAGTAGAATGCTTTTCTACTTCTTTAGATGGCATGTCCTTCTTCTCGAGTTGTTCTTTAACGAGGATCTCCTTTCTTTGTCCTCCAGCTTGAGTTTCTTTGTCTTTCTTCGAAGTGTTAGTAGAAGCTTCATCATGTTTTCTTTGATTAAAAACAACAGCTTCTTTTTCCTTATTCTGATTTGTAGAGGTCATCTCTTTATTATGGGTATCCATTTGAGAATTTTTCCTTTTTTGATTTAAGGTTATGGGCAAATCTCCCTAGAGACAACCTATGGGTTGATTGTAGACTAGTGCCTAGGAAATCTTAAATAGAGGAGTGCTTGTACGGTTATATGTGAGGGGTTGCAACACTCCAATTTTCATGTAAATAAAAGAAAATAAAAGGAGGGGCTTGGTTGAATAATATTTCAAAGAGGAAGATTCAGGCCAACTCATGGATCCAAATGATGAGGGCTATTTTGGCAATTTCAAAGAGAAATGACTTCTCCTTCTAGTGGCTGATGCACAACAATGATACAACTTAAAACTGAAGTTTTAGTGATCGTGGATATGAGGAAAGGAAGGAGGGAAATAGATGCATAGGGCTGTAACAAATAGAATCATAGCCAGCAATGTTCCAAAAGAAAGGGAATTCAATGGATAGGGCTGTAAGCAAGACATAATCCTAAACCATGGTTTTCCAATGAGATGATAGAAATAGAGGAGTGGAAAAGAAGGTTTCAAGATAAAAATGACATGGGTATCATTATCTGCCAATTGCTAAAGTAAATCAGAGCTACCCCAAGTATTTTTCTCTATTTAGCAGCTAAGATAAATCCACAAATCATCAAGAAACCAACAACCTCATTACATTATTCCAGGAATGGAAAACACAAATGAAGTGAGATTTACCAAGAGGAAACACGTTTCACATTAATCATGCTTGGAATCAACAGGGAAACACCATTTATCTCGAAGGGTCCAATAGCCAGTCCACACATTCATCATGATATCAGTGAAGTCCCATAAAATACAAATTAAACCAAAATGGCAACACAGAGTTCATCCCCACGTGGGTCTGAGAATATGGAACCTCTATATTATGTTTCATCCCCTTATTTACAAGAATAGGGGGTTGATGGAGTTATAGTTTACAAAAATGCATAAGAGTCAACGCTCCATATACCATATTAGACTAGTTGTCCCCCCTGTAAGGCTCTGCTACATGCCTGTTACAATAGGGATCAAATGCCTTCTTGAAAATAGAGAAATACAAAAAGTCAAGAGGGATGGGAGGAAGAATGGAGGAATATATCTTTGCTTTCCCTATGAGAGCCTCAAAATATTCCCTATCTATATCAAGAGTGTGACCATGCTACTCGGCCGGCTGACTGTCTCTTCCACTTTGAATTCTTATAGCATTGACTTGTGGAGGCATGCTATAGGCTGAGTCCTTCCTTGAGTCTTCCCCATGCCTTCATTAAACTACACAGTTTCTGACCCATCTCACCTTTAAACCTTTCTACGATGTCTCCAATCCCTCGGCGTGGTGGTTAAGTAGTTTTCTTTGTTTAAAAGTTTAATCACACAATTGCGGGATTTTTCTTCTAAAACAAGTGAAACGGGGCCGATTTTTATTTTCCCCTTGGCCCCTTTTGCTATACCATTTTTTGTGGCTTTTCTCATATGATCGTGGGCCGAGAGCCGATGCCGAGCCCTTAGGTGCTAAGGTCGTCAGCCATGTGTCTCAATGACATTTTCCTTTGTATTTATTTTTTCTCGCATATCAGCGCTTTAACTGCACTATTCCCTTTTCCATCAGAGTGGTCCCATAGTCCATATGTGGGGTATTTATAAACCTGACTTTTAATATTTAATCGCATTTGGGGAAAATCTCACAGATCACTGACAGCAGCTACCATGTCAGCTCAGTGGAATAATCAGAGGCTACCACGTAGTCTCTTGTGGAGAGAGAAAAGGGCCCACCTGGCCCTATTTTGTCATGCCTTTCTTGTGTTAGCCTTCATCAGCCTTCCCCTGATGAAACAGTGAGAAATCACAAATTGCAATCAACTGATGGAATCGTTGATATCTCTTAAGTGGGAGCCATTTGCTTTCGTTGATGCCCGATGTGCGATATTGCTTGTGGCTCAACATGCGTACCCCATAGAGGAGAGAGAAAAGGGTTTGCCTGAACCTGTTTTGCAGGCATTTCCTATGTTAGGCCTTTATCGTCCCTCCTCGATGATTGCAATGATAAATCGCAATCGGCCTTCGCATCCACCAATAAGCCTTAAGAGTGAGACCTTAACCTTGTTGATGGCCGATATGCGATTGCGATGAACTATCCTGAGCTCTGATTGCAATTTTTCTTCAACACTTAGGCATTTTTTCTCGTTTGCTGGCCTTTCCAAAGGGATTGTTCAATAGGCTCTAACTTTTGCTCCAGAATTACATTTCTAGACTTTTATATACTATTGGAAAGCTCTTTCTGAGCACTAAGCAATGGAGAGGCTCTAATCTAGATCTGGTGGCTTCCATTTCTTATAATTTTGCCCCACACATCTCTGCTATTTGGATTTTGAAGCAACTGGTGGCTGAAAAATAAGTGAGTGACAACAGGCACATTCCTATTTCTTAGACTATATTTCTTTTGCACTTGGCTAAGGGAATTTTGATAAGCTCTTTCATAGTCATCTGTTTGTACTACCAACATATCATCTTTAGAAAGAATAGTTGTTGATTATTAGGCACATAAGGTTCTTTAGAAAATTCATCCTCCTTAGTCAAGAAAATGGGTTGCTGATCTTCCTCAAAAAAGTGAATTTGATCGTCTGAGATTTCTTATTCCTAATTAGGGCCCTCTATATAATTTTTCTCAAAAGGAGTACACATCTACTATTGACCTTGTTGATCTTAACCCTTCTGCTCCCTTTTCTTAATCCTCAATCGGGGTTGTTGTTGTTGACCTCTCTAGTTGGGATTTCTGGTTGGAGGTTGTGCTTGTCTCTCTGTGATAGTAATCTTGTCCATCATCTTCTTCATTATCTTAATGAAAGTATCAATCTTACCCTCGAATGAAGTGGATGGATCCTCCTTTATGGTAACCTTCTTTTCTACTTTCATCATTGACTTCTTAATAAGTAGATTTGCCTCAACACTTACTACGTTTCTTTTCATTTCTTCAAGAGTGGAAGGACTTCTCTCCCTCAACTAGTAGGCCATATCTAGATCAAAAGCATCTGGATAATGAACAAGTGCCAAGCCAGGAGGAGGCTTAATATTTTCCAAGATAGAGTTACATATCAAATTAAATATGGCTGTGAAATCTTGCACAAATTCATTAGTGTTTCTTTTCAAGGCATTATACTCGGCCACAATTTGGAGAGGATTATTTTTCTCTTCCCACTTTGCTAGGAATAGGTCCATTAACTATTGAGAAGTGGTTATAGAATCAAATATTAAGTAATGAAATCAATTCCTGACCTCCCCTGAAAAACTTTGTGATATAATGCGCATTTTGGCATCTTCATTATCAATTTCCTCAAGATCAATAAAATCAACCACTTTATCTATATGTTTCCTGGCTATGACTTATTTTGTCCCATCAAACAAAGGAAATCTTTGACCATAACCTTGAGGCAAAGCAGTGAGTTGTGCAGGTAAAACTAGAGGAGAAAATATTCCCATAACTATTACAAAAGGTATTATAGTAGTCACAACAGGAGGTATTGATGAAGGAGATGATTTTGGAGGAAGCAATGGATTGATAGTGGAGGATGATGGAGTAGCTATATGAGGAGGTGTAAAAGTAGATATAGTAGCAGATAAAATCTATTGTTGGTACTGGATATAATCCTTTTCATAGGTTAATTGGAGCTAATTAACCAAATCCTGAAGTTTATTGAATTGTGACTAAAGTTTCTTATCACACTCAACAGATGAAAACTCGGAAGATTAAAAATATAATTCAAACTTATAGGATCAAAAACTATTTCTGATAGGAAAGACTCTGATTTGGATTTGAATAAAGACAACTCAAATTTGATATCAAAAGGTAAATCTTGAAGAAAAACCAATTCTGTGGGCAAGGATGTAGATCTTACCACTACAGTTGTACCTTTTTTGACTTCTTGAAGCTATGACCTTTGCTTTCTCAATATCTTTTCAAGGTCATATACTACTGATGGGGAATTTGGATCAAGATTGGATCTCGTATGCCTTTTGGTAGCCAATGTTCTTCTCAATCTGCACTTTGGCTCGAAATAACTGAATTAGCCTTATTTGAATGCTAGCACCTGACACCCACATGTCTAGACCTGAACAAAATGTAATAAATATCTCCAGGGAAGATTTGACACTCGTTCCCCAACAACAACGCCAGAATGCTAGCACTCCTTAATTTTCCCAAGGCTGAGAAAAGAAACCAAAGAGGTAACCTCAGACCAACATTTGACTTGGTAGCTAGCCCTATCAAATTAGAGAGGGCTCTCTCTAAAACAACCTGAAAAGCAATGGAAGTGATCGGAGTAAATTAAGGTTTTAGGCTAGGTATCAACTCAATAGACTTTGATTAGGGTTTGTTGGATAGCAAGTACTAGGTTTAGGAAATAGGTCACGTAATTCTAGAGGTAAGTTGCAGTCATAAGATGGGGCAAGTTAGGTGCAATCAGTGGCACAAATTGGTTTTTCATTGTAGTGTGGTGAGAGAATATAGTAGGAGTTTAAGTGAGCAAAAGCATGAATTCACTTATCTAGAAGGAAAACATTGAATTCTAATCCCAAACAAAACAGAGCATTAAAATGATGATTTCTATTTTAAACTCATGAGATAAAGAATAAGAAGAAATTAGATGGCTGCTAATAACCAATATATAATAAAACATAGGAAAAAATAGAGCCAATAATAACAACACAATAATCCATGAAAATAGCTGCAAGTGTATATTATTTCTGCCAATATCAAGTACACTAGTTCAAAAGTATGAGCTTCCAATATCCAACCATTTTCTTTTCTTGATTATGACTACATATAGATGAAAAACCAATTTTCTCCTCTAAGGGGTTGAATCCTTCTTCCTAGAAACTAATTTCATGATCCTACCTAACCACTACCACATCATAGGGAAGTTAGAAACCACTTTCCTCTTTTAAACTAACTGATTGAGTTTGTCTTCAAAGCATTTAATTACAAGACTTTTCACTTTAAAAACTAATAACAGACACATTTACATCATATAAAATCATAATGAAACCATTTGCTTCAACCCAACAACTTGAAATTTCACCATTTTCATGCAAAAACCACTGTCCTTCACAGAAGCACGATGAATTTCCTAGAAGTACAATGAATTTCCCAAAAGTGCAGCGAATTTCAGCAGAAACGCAATGAATTTTGGAAGATGATTTGGAGGCATTCCCAGATGACTTTTCTACTGTAAAAGGCATGGATGGAAAGCTAAATATTTAATGTACACCATAGTATTACTGAGCCAAGAAAAAATCTCCATATAACCCTTTGAAAACTGACTTGAAGACAAGCTGCCCAAAAGCGCAAGGAGTGCTCTGAAAAAGTGGCAGAAAGGTGAAAATTTGGCACTTTTTGACCATTTACTGAAAATTTAAGACTTTTCAAGTGTGCCAAAGTACTTTTATTACATCCTTATTCTCTAAGCTACTTCCATATGCTTGAAACTATGCAGTTGGACCTTCTGAGAAAAGGCGCAAAAAACACTCGTTGCATTTCTGTAGGATGTTATTTTCCTGTGCACACAAAAAAAACTTCAAAATTTCAAAATTTTACCTCTTTTCCTTTTCTCTTTGTCTTGCATTATACCACTAGTGATTCTTCATATAAGAGGTCAAGTTTGTCCCTCTTCTTTAGTTTCCTTAGGGTTCCCTTGAGCTTCTTCTTCATGTTTTTAACTCTAGCTTTGTAAACCATGTTTCTTGCATAATAGTGCCTTGCCATATGTCTTTGCATAGTATATCCTTGTTTGACCTTTTCAATAGCTTCTCCAAACGATCATTTACCCTCTCAAGCCAATATTCCTTGTCCTTCTCAATTTTAGCAACTATGGAGTCATCTATGGTGTTTTGGGCTTGACAAGGAGATGGCTCTTTGACATGCTTTCCTTCCTTGCCATTGTTCTGGCCATGGGTCTCCTTGGTTGTAACTGAATGTGCTTGTCTTCCAAGTGCTCCACATCAATCACTGCTTTACCATTATTCTTTACTACCAAGAACTCTTCCTTGCGAGATGATGGCAGGTTCTCTTGTGATTTACTTTTCTGCATTAGGTTTAGTTTCAATTTCCTATTCTCTTGTTGCAAGAAAGCCACCATGAAATTGGCTTTGGAAAGGTCATCTTTTAGCTCCCTAATCTGTGTCTCTTTCTCCTTGATTATATCATTTATTTCCTTATCTCCATGCTCAGCCATCTCTGTCTCAGGAGGTACCTCTTCGTGATGTTGTAAGGATGAATAATCTCTATCTCTAGGTGATTCCTTTCCCATAGCTTCAATTTGCACCTCTTTAGTAGCAACATCCTTAGGTATTCTTCTTGCTTGAGACCTAGTTCTAGGTTTAGGTCTAGGAATCTATGTTTCTAGCTCAAGAGTGTTATAGACATATTTGGGCACTGCAACCCCAAATCATGTATGTCCATAAAGCAAGGGCTTCTGACTCCCTAAAAGTGTTGTTTCACACCCTAAAGGAACAAGGTCAGCTGATTACATCATCTCCCAGAACTTCTCCATGGAAAACTGGTCAAAACTGGTCAAAACTGGACCATACAGACTGCTCAGTGCTAAGGGTACGATGTATCTCACCTGCCACATGTAAAAAGTGCGATGCATACTAAAATTCCTTTCTGTAGGGTGCGATGGGCGAGAGTAGACAAATGGCAGAGACAGTTTGCAAGGTGGATGATCATGGAATCTTCCAGAAACTTCTCCTATAACACTTTCCTCTCTGAATTCGCCTAGGGATGAGTAAGAGATCATGAGTCTCTAAGTGGAACCAAGAACTATCAGAGAGAGGACACTAATCAAAATCCCAGAAGTTGAATCACCCCCCTGTAAACATCTATATATGGATCCCTCATCTCTGAGATCTAGAGGCTGGCTGTTGGTTTCTTTGTGGAACATCATAGTGTTGGGTGATCTAAGCTTTTCATGAGGTGAAGAAGGGATTTCATGCTGGGAGGATGACGTTGGGTTAGATCAATGGGTTGTAATCCTCTCTTCTACTCTTTCTATCAATAAAGCTATTTAAGTTTTCCTCCACATTCTTGTATGTTTGATGATGTATGCATTTGTGTGGTCAATATATATCTGGTCCTATATTGTTTATGATTGTAAATCTCTTTGCTTTGAAGGTATTATGCTGCTTTGACTTTACAGGTGCTCTTTGAAGCGGGGTAAGCAAGGAAGGAGTGGCAAAGGTCTGTCAAAGGGGAGAGGAAACAAGCAAGGAGCCAAGTGAAAGATTGAGGTTGGTACTCTCTACTTCTCTCCCATCTACTTCTAATAAAGGAAAACATAAGTAACTTTAGTTTGTTTGTTTCTAAGATAGGTACCCATATTAGTGGGACTAGTAGCTCTGAATGGACACTAGATTTCCCGATAACAAAATGGCGACTCCACTAGGGAGAAAATAGCTTGTTTGCTTATTTATATTTGTTTGCTTTATAAACTACAGATGGAGCTTGAAGTTAAGCCAGCTAGCCTTCGAACTACATTTGCTATGCAAGTGCAAAGTAGATCAATGCTGCTTTAGTCCATCTCCGGGTTTTTCTATAAACTGAACAATTGATTTGCAAACATCCTAATTGCCCTAGTGGTGTCTCAAGTAACCTCATTAGATAAACCCCTATGGTTTGTATTTACTGATTATCATTAGCTCGGCCTAAATCCTTGAATTAAGTTTCAAACTGTGACCAAAAAACAAGTTAAAGTCTCGTCCCTAGATCATCGCACCTTCTCCTCTAGGCAATTTGGATGCATCACACCTCCTGTGCGCAGTAGGTGAGGTGCATCCCTATTTCCCTGTGTTACAGGAGTAATGATCAGATAAGACTGTTTTTCCCTCTAGATTTTGGTTTTTTTCTTCACTCTCTTCAGCTTTATTCAGGGTTTTTTCTATCTGTGATTAGTATACCACTGTGGAAACTCCCTTCCTTTGCATTATTCAGCCTCCATTATACAAAGAATTGTGAATGTTTTTATGTATTGTTTTCCATTTACAGTTCTCCTTTACAAAGAAGTAGCTTAGTCGAATTGTCAGCTTTTGATTTGGAAGTGTCGCAAGTGTCATTTCCAGTCAAAGAAAAGAATCCTACTCTTCTTGATGGTCGATTGTACTGTTACTCTTGTATTTGATTTGAATTAATAGTGTTTCAAGTGTCGAAAGCAGTTTTCAATTCAAAATCGCAAAGTGTCATTATAGTCTTCCTTTTGTATTTTCAAGAGAAAATTGTTAGTACTGTCACTTTGAAAAGATAATTCAGATTTGTACTTAGCATTCTTTTTTTCATTCACACATTAAGAAAGCGGAAAACAAATACATGCATGTGCATTTGCATTTAGCCTGCTTGTCGATTTTGATTGAGGACAGTGCATCTAGTGTGTGCTCTCTGCTCTATGTTGAAAGAATCTCGCTTCTCTTTCCTTAGTAGCTAGGATTTTCATTGCAAAAAAGAAGAATAAATGACTGTTTATCATCTTAGATTGCATTTTAGGAATCACGTGGTGAACCTTAAAGGAAAAATTCTTAAGAAATATCAATTGTAAAATAAATTCAATGAACATAAAAATGTTGAACCTAGTGCACAACATTTAGAAGTCTAGGCTAGAGACGTATTCCGATGTCATAAAGCCTGGTAACTATCGCTTTCATCGTAGGTTGGGTGATTCCTCCTCTTTGAGATGACAAGTGCTAGTACAGACTTGTGCTCCCATGTACCATTGAGTATATATTGGGAGACCACAATAGGCTATATCCTTTATCTTTAGGAAGTTGTGTCTACCGCCCTATCGATCGCAATGCACTGAACACAACATTCGGGAATATTGACTGTCGTACCGTAAAAAGTATTCTGCAGTTTTGCAATTGGTTTGGTAATCCCTCTATCTAGATTTCCAAAGTAGTCTCTTTCGTTCCTGTTCAGACTCCCTAAAGGAAAAGGTCCATCTGAGCACTTGTCACTTCAGTCTCATTAAAAATCGAAGGCGACTAGAGTCATCTTTAGCTTTTTCTCGACTCTTAAAAATTGAAAAATAAAGTTGTGTCAAAGCATCTAAAATTCATTTAATTCAGAATCACACTTTTCCCCTTTATTTTGAGTTGATCGAGTAATCCACAATCATGGAAGAAAGTCAATTGAAACCCCATCGTTCACAGAGATTAACGAGTCAACCATCTTTGACTCTAAAAATGAAACTATTCTGGACCAAGCAAACTCGTTTAACTGGATCAAAGTCCCCCGATTTTCTTGGAACTTGTGTTCCAACATTCTCAAAGACTCCAGTTACTCTAACCATTTCTGGTATCCCTGCCTTTACAAAAGAAGTTCTGCAGCCACAAGAGGACATTAGAACTGATCCTAGTGTAACAGTAAACACTTCTATTCCTAAACCGGCTCCATCTACAGCTGATTTGGAAGGTGTTATCCCTCCAACATCTATCGTTGCAAATTCTATACCTTCTTCGACACCAAAAATATTTTACGGATCTGACGGTCTACCTCTCCCACCTGTACTGATTGCTATAGAAGAGATTATGGAGGATCTTCCATCCAGTACTCCATTGCATTTTGGAACTGGGATCACCCTATATCCTTCTTCGTCATAAGTCAGTCTCCCTTCATCGCAAGTTCCTGTAGAATCGCCAGGAAATATTTTGGATAGACTAGATATGTTTGAACAACCATCGACATCCAAGACTGTGTCATCTGACGTAGCAGCAGCAGCAGAACCTCCTGCTGCTACTCTCACAATGTTCGCTGGTGTACCATCTATCCCAACTAGCTCTCAACTCTTAGATGGAGTCCATCCAGGGACTGTTTCAACAATATGGTCTATTCCCATTTGTTTGTCTGGAATAATATCTGGAATCTCTAATGTTGATTCTTAGCAAATTGATCCTTCGCAACAGTATCAACTTGGGAAGCTCGGTCCCCAAAGGCAAATCTTTCCTTTGAGCACTGGATTGTCGCCGTATGGGGGGCAGTATGCCCTTTCATTGTTGCCTCTGGGAGAACAACCATATGAGAGTTCGCAATCCAATTCAGGTCATGCTGGAATTACATCCAGCGGTTGGGTGCCAATACTTCCTCAACAACCAAGAGTTGTATACTCAATGCAACAAATTCTACCTGCGTCAAATATCCCCACTACACCGGCTATTGTGACGGTATCGCAAGTACAAGCATTTCCTGTTGTATGCCAACCTCAAGTTTCTCAGGTCGTAATACAATAGCCTCTTGTCTCCACGATGCAACCACAGTCACCAATTAGTGGCTCCTTAACTGGAGTGACCCAGGCTCAAACGAGTACTATTACCCCTCATCTTGGTCAAACATCCAGTATTGGACAACAGCAAATGGCTTCTCAACCATGGCTGGTACAATATCAACAATTGCAATTCCAACAAGCTTATCGAGGACCTGAGCAACAAAGATTTACTGGTAATGGGCAGCCGTATATTCAAAACGGTCAACATCAATAATAAAATAATTACCTTTGTAATTATTTTATTATTGTTTTTAAATTACCTTTGAAAATATTATTATTATTTTTGGAATAAGAATAGGTAATTTATTCATGTAACCTAAATTACTTCTTATAAAGAAATCACTTAACCAATTAATAAATTTATAATAACCATTTAATTATTATCTTAAGGTTATTTAATTA